>VWZV01005695.1:1358712-1529715 GCA_013397155.1 Irena cyanogastra | reverse complement strand
AATACTGAAGTGTTCCTTTCCCAAATTTCTGTGCCTGTGATGCTTCCCTGAGCTGTCTCTCTGCTGAACTCCACCAACCTACTTCTCTGAGCACGTTCTGAGGCTGGTGCATGTTTCTTGTATATTGTGATTCCTGTTTCAAATCTATTTTCCCATAGCCATCTCGTCTTTTTAAACAAAGTACAAACCTAGCGCTACAGCAGCAGCAGCAACAACAGCAAAACAAATGGAGTGGTAAACTTGTTTATTTTCTCCTTGATTTGGGGCAATTTACACAAATACTGCATAAACCATCGATGTAACACTGAGCCAGTTGTCATGACCATTCCCACTCCGTGAGGTCTTGGTACTCGGCTCACAGAAACACATTTCTGCTGCATTCACTGGGTCATCGCTGAATCTGGATCAACAGAAATGCAATCACCAACAGCCTTTTAGTAAAGGTGCGCTCACAGCCGAGGTACATCGGCACGGAGGAGTCAGTCAGGTTTGAAACCCACAGCAAAGCCTGGGCCCGGGAGCTTCAAGCTGATATTCTCTTCCATTCTGACAAAAGAACGAAGTTTTAAATGGCATCAGGATTTACAGGCGTCCGGCAGCTGAGCTGATCTGACAACTCCGGGTCTAATTCTCGTGTGACATAAAAAAATCAAATGGGTCCATCCTCCTCGGCTCTCTGTGCCGGACGTGCCCGCACCTGCTGAAGCGGGGACCGAGCGAGGGGACCGGGTCCCCATGGCGCGCACGGCGCCCGGCCCGTGCGGGGCAGCTGTCCNCGATGGAGGGAGGATGCTGCCGCGCTCGGAGACTTCGGTCGTGCGAGGTGCCTAAGGGAAAAAAGTGCATCCCGGGGCGGGGCGAGGCCGTGCCCCTCTCCGCTCGCCCGTCCGTGCCGGTGACCCGACGGGCGAGGAAGCCTCGGGAAGGGGGGCCGGTCCTTGGCGGGGCAGGGGCTGCCTGTCCCCCCGGCGGGGCGAGGCGGCTCCCTGCCGGCCCCCGCCCTCCCGCAACTCTCCCGCAGCCATCAGCGGGCCGGGGCGCGGCCGCGGCGGGGCCGGGAGGGCTCCGGGGGCTCCCTGTGCTCCCCACTCCCGCCGGTACCCGCGGCAGGGCGGCGTGAGGGTCCGGAGCATCCCGGCCCCGCAGGGCTCCGCCGCCCGCCCCCCTCCCGGGCTGTACCTGCGGTGCCGGGGGTCTCCGGGGCAGCCCCCGGGGCTGGCACCTGCCCCTGCGAGCCGAGTCCTGCTGGCAGGGGTGTTCCAGGAGCAAACCGGAGGCCTGCCCTTGGAGAGCTGGCAGGATGAGGCCTTTATTTTCTTTTTGCAGGGTGCTGGCTGATATTTACATAATATCTCTGCTTAAATGTGACCTCGTCCCTAATTGGAGGCTTCCTTTCCATTTTCTATGGCAACACTACAGAACAGATCACTCCAGTGGGCTGGATCAGAGGAGTACCTGCATACACTGTATTTTTTCTCTTTTGGTTCTCCATTTAGACTGGTTTGTTCTAGTGGATGGGTGAGATTTAAAAAAAAGTTCTTTCCATCATCCCTTAAAGCAGTGGCTAGGCTTGCACGTCACTGCAGATTTGCAGGATCTCTAAATTAGAGTAGGATGAGCACCGGCTTAACTAACAAGCAAGAATTATTTTTGTTAGGTATTTATATATTTACTAGCCTGACTAATTACTTCCATGCACCATACTGCTTAATCAAACAATCATAAGAAATAGTGTTAATTGTAACTGACTGTATTTATTTATTTTAAAATTAATAGAATTATTAGAACAAGAGAGAAAAGAAATCCTAGCAAATTTTGTAAGGGAAAGGAATTGAGACCCACTTAATTCAGAGATTCCTTTTGCTCCATGAGATCTCTGCCCTATGCTTAGAGCCCATAATGTATAGGCAGTAATGTCTCTTCTTACATGGTTGATCTCACTGACAGTAAGCTTGATGTGCCTATATATTTATGCAGGAGTCGGATTCTGTGATGCTTATTAGGGTCTGCTGTGTTTCATCTCTGTGAGATGCCAGCTTCAGGTTTTGTATGGCAAGGGGTGAATATCTTTGTGTTGGTCTTCCAAAACCTGCTGAAAATAAGTGTTTTGTGATTGTAAGCCACATTAATTTGTAGGGCATTTAGGCAGGAAGGTTTTCCTGAAGACTTTTAAATTCTGCCTTAATTATCTTTTGAGATAGTATTTTTGTTCTGCATTGAAAAAACACACGCCTTTTTGTTAATAATGCTAAAATTAGTTACTGTGATACAGAAGCTGGGATACTCTGTACGGCTTAGAACATTTGTTTTCTCTCTCTGCTCTGTTTGTGCTTCTTGGTTCACTGGGATGACTTTGTTTCTTGTGCCTGAGATAGTGTGGTGTCTTTGGAGGTTTGAGTTTTTTGTTTCTGGATGGGTGCACGTAGTGAGGTTGTTAATACAAATCTAATCTTTGAATAGCTATCTCGGAGATTTAAACAGAAGGGCCAAGAATCTTGGATCTTGTGGAAGAGGTGATTCTTCTTATGGGTGGAGAGACCACTGTTGGGAGAGGTGCTCTGCAAGTTCAGGGAGGCCACCCCTAGGACCCCTTCACGGAGGCACTGGGGCTTGTCTGCTACAGGCTGACACAAGTACTGTAAGAGGCCATTGGTGCAGAGATTTGCCTAACATATTTAAGTTCTCCTGCATGTAGATAAAGGCTTTTTATTTCCATTTGCCTTTTGGAAATGCTCTGCTCTGAGCAATGCTTGCTCCCTGCTTAAATTAATGCTCCTTTAGTGTCTTAGATTGTTGTTACGGGAATGCGAGAGTTGGAAATATCCTCAGAAGAGGCCATGTGGTGAATCTGAGGTATGAATGAGGCTTGAACTGAAAGAGATGTGCTCTGTTAAAATGTTAATTCCAAGACACAGTGATGGAGCAGAGGTTTCTTGAGATTCTTCTCTTAGAGGTCCATCTCATTCAAGCTCAGGTTTTGTTTTCCATAGTTAGTACATTTCTGTTCACAGCACCATCTTTGTTGCAGTTCATCCTAGTTCTGCTCTCACTTTCTGTTTTTAAGTGTTATTTGTCAGTATGAAAATGTTTATAGTTGGTTCCATGTATAGATTTTTTTCCTTGTAGAACATTTTGGTTAGATTATGATAGAAGATGGGAGATGTAGGAGTAGAAAGTATATGAAGAAATAAATGGGCCTGGGCTGTATTTCTGGATTGTGCAAGGCCAGATGGAGTGGCATAAATACGTGTCAGGGCACAGGAAATACTGAAGAATGTGAAATTGGATTGCCCCTTTGTATAAAAGCAAGGTTGGTTGCATGCTGCCTCTGTGTAAGAGGATATTTGGACAGGTACAACTGATTATTGCGTCTCCATTTATTAATTTTGAGCCAAAGTTGCTCTGCCATCAATCAAAGGAAACATCAACTCTTTCCTCATGTCCTTGTCTGTAATCCTGACTTTTTTTTCTCTCAACTTTCATTAACTCTGTTCTGCTTCATTTTGAATGCACAATATTCGCAATATACACAAAGCCTTAATTGCAGCTTTGTGTACTGATATACACAAACACATTCCATCTCTTGTTTCTCATTTTAAAAAATTCCGTATTTAGAACAATTGTTGATTTAGGGAACTCATTGCAATGTTACTCAGCATTAGCAAGGAAAATCCATTTCATGGTCATTGTTTTCTTCACATGCCACAATAAAATATCTTGAATTAATGATCTAAAAAAGTGTGGTTTTTTCCATCTTGGGAAGTTTTACTCCTGTATGCAAATTTTGATTCTTCTGTTTAGTTTTTGCTAAGGTTTTTTAAAATAGCAAACTTTATCAGCCCTGACTTCAGTAATAGGGCAAAATCTGTAGTAGTTCAATCAAGGTGATGCAGATTCATTGTCAGTGGGGCAAAATGGAACCACAGTAGTAGTTTAAACTAATTTTTCATTCATTCTTTTTTCCCACGATACTTCCATTCTTTGCACATTATTGTAAATCATAGAACTTTGTCTTTGGTAGATGGAATGCTTTTGCAGGTCTTTCTTAGAAATTGCTAAAACTTGGTTGGTTACTTCCTTACTTGCAATATTTCATCTCTGTCTAATAAGAATGGCAGCTGAAGAGAAGCTTCTGCCATGTGCTGTGGTAGGTGAGGTCTTCCCCTTTTGCTCCCAACACAATCCAAGCTGATAGATCTGGCATTTAATTCCACAGCTGCCTTTGCATTTGATGCATTCTTTCTTTACCATATAGGCTCTCAAACACGTGCATAAATGCACATGAAGAGCCAGATGTATTTGGGAAGCTCCCAACTGGAGATGTTAAGTTAGACAGGAATGGATAAGGTGCTTGATGTAGTGAGGAATACAGTAGGAATTTTGTTAGTTTATTTTTGTTCTGTTAGTTCACAGAAACTTGCAGTCTCTCTGTATCTTGTACACAATGGGAAATTACACGTCAATGAAGACAAAGATACAGAGTGGTAATTTCTAATTTATCTTCATATCCTTGGTTTTAAGAGAGGGTTACCTAATGCACATTTTATAAGAACAGAAACATACATACACATGAAGTTGTTTTCATGCTTTACTGTTAACATGCTGAATAACTCAATAAACTCAAACCAGCTTCTGGAGGTGAAATTGAAGCAAAAATCACTTAAATTGTGAAATGTTTAGAAGTAATGGATAGACTTTTTTATAGTAGTTATGTCATCCTTAAAAAGCAGTCAACATTGTTTTGCTTTGCTTTGACTTTGTTTTTAGTGGAAAATGGCTGAAGGACATCTTTGCTTTGTTCTGATAATAAGCGAACTTTGATGTAAATATTAGTTAATTTGTTTTTGTAGATGTTTTTAGAAACCTATATATTTAATCTGCAAGCTGGCATTCTGTAATCAGTATAAAATTGTGAGGAGCTGTTTATATTAAATGAATTTGTTCATGTGTTGCTTACTTGTTCGCTACTAAATGCTGAGTGTAGCCACAACTGTAGTAAAATCAAGATGTCTCTCCTAACTCTTTGAAGTTTCTCTTCAGTTTTTTTTCTCACTTTAGCCCATCTTAACCCCATGTTGCCCATTATCTAGCACCTTACCTTGACATTAAGGGAAATGAGAGCTGTTTCAGAAAGTGTGTTTTTTCATATTTCCTAGTGCCATTTAAATTTAACTTGCATTTGACAAGCCATTATGATTGAAAGCTTTGAGTTGCCCTTGTGATGGCTGTTACCTTTCCATCCAGGAAGGAAGTGTCAGTAGAGTCACACAGCTGCATTTTGCAGTTTCACTTTTGATTTAGCGCTGATGCTCAGCATGTGCTGCAGATGAAATGCTTGGCTTCCTGGGTGTAACCTCAATAAATTCTGTCCCTTTGGCTGTGGTCAGCATGATTTTCAGCCTTCATTATGGGCACTGTCTGCATATCTAATTGCTTTGACTTTGCTGCGCAGGTGAGGAGGTGATTTTTTTGTTTTCCCCTGTGAGTATAACACACTAAAATTTAATCCTAACCTTATTTATTTATTTTAAGATGAGGTGAGCCAAGTGGTATGTTGGTGCAATTGAAACTGAGGTGCTACTATTGTTATTATTATTATTATTGTTTGTATGATGAGAGTAAGAGTGAGCCATTGCAGAACAATCCTCTGTGGATTCTTCCAAAATTATCATATTCCTCTTCTTCATCAGTCAGAACAAGGAACGTCTTACCTAACTAAAGCAGACTCTTTTACTAAGACTTTCCAAAATGTCAGTGATTATGAGGCTGAGATTTTATTTTCTTTTTCTGATTCCTATCCTGAGCAGTATCCAGAATATGGTAGCTTTTAATTTACTGCTCTGTAATACATCTGTTTATGCAAAAAAAAGTCCAATATTTTGCATTTTTTCTCACTAGCTTGCATTTGAACTACCACCCAAAAATACAAGCCTTGTTTTCTTGTGAACTGCTAATTCTCCGAACAAGCTTATTACCCATGTTTGTAAATACTTGTGATGATGTGATGCACGTCTACCCTGAGTCTAACCAGGACACGTTTCTAGGGTGAAGGTTTTACTTTGTGAGACGGTGGTTCTCATTCTGTTTGTGTTCCTAAGGTGGAAGTGTTTCCCTGATTTTTGAGTGACTGCTTCCTGCAGTACTTTCTGTACTATCTGGATCCTCTCAGAATGGAGAGAGTATTTTGGGAGGTGCTCCTTCTCTGAGTTGCTTAGAAATGAGAAGTAAAACCCCAAGACTTTTTTTTTTCCATATAAAGGTGTAAAGCAGCACTTTCACAGTGTTTTTACCATATGTTGATCTATTTGAGTCACATCTTGGCATTTCCTGTAGAACAAATCATGGCTCAATCATTCATTGCTAAGCTTGTTAGGTATAGACTGTATTATAATTATACTCTGCTAATTTAGTGTGGCAGACTTTTATTTCTTATAAAATATTTAATTATTTTTTCCTCTTGAATCCTTTTCTGGACTCCCTAGTTCTTAAACAAAAAAAAAATCTGCAAATGCATTTTATCCCATTTTCTTATGTCGATGTTCTTTGAGATGCACTCATTTTAAGGAAGACCACGTGATAATTTATCTGCAGTATGGCAAAAGAAAATAATTCAGCTGACCAGTAAGAATGATGGACTTAATTCTCACAAAGGCAGACTTCAGCTTCTCTGTGCAGCATAATCCTTCTCAAGATAATCATCCTATTAGCTTCTGCATGAGGCTTTGGCCTCTACCACATAGGATGAGAGGGAGGATGGGATGCTGTGCCCTAACATTTACTGTCCTGGTAATTCTGAGGGTTTTAGTAAAATGGCAAACTCTTACTGAAAACTTTAATTACATTTGCTGTAGCCTGGATTCCTATGGAAATGAGTCTTAAATGCTTCTGTTGTCTCCTTTGCATTTGTGGGACAATTTCAAACTACATGTGTGAAATGGTTGAAGTCTTGAAGATAAATCTCCTGCTCCAGAACTTAAGACATATATGCTTGATTGCCAAGGTTAGATGAGCCTTTTTTTGTATTTTTGGTCAAGTTTCACTGGTGAATGGCATGAACTTGTATTCTTTGCAATGAGTCACCTTGACAAATTTTGGACTATTTAGTTCCTGACAACTCATTATATTCCTTTGAACTCATTATATCCCTTTATTGTTTTCTAGTTTGGTTTGGTGGTGGGGTTTTTGTTTGCTTCTTTATTTTGGGTTTTGTCTGGCTTTGTTTGGATTTCTTTTAATAGATTGCCATCATATGCTGAAATTTCTCAGAATGTTTTGGATTTTATATTTGACCAACCCGGAGGTTGGAGCTATTACTACTTCTTGCAGTGAAAATGCAAAGCTTTCCTGCATTCAGCTAACTGTACCAACTTTGCCTTTATGTCAATGACAAATATTTTGTGTACATACTATTTCTTGCAGGTCTTCTTTGCTACTGTCCCCTGTTTAAGAAAGCCTGAAGTATTTTTAGGATTTTTTGTACTTTTTTCTCTATCTTTTCACCTTAGCCTTTCCTTGATGATGTGTAGTCTAAAAAGTAGATGCCTACTTCTGCCTCAAAAAGGAACTCTGACCATAGCCATGGTTAGGTATATCTGAGCTACATTTAGTCTGTCTGTTTAGTGAGCTATTAGGAATCTAAGTATTGGGCAAAAAAGCTGTGGTTTTTAAGAGTAAAACTTTAAATGCTGAGAATCTTGTGTGTACTCAGAAAATACTCCAAGAATTAATACATAGATAAATCTATTTCATCAGCCTGTCTGATGAACTAGGTAACATAGAAAATTCTTGCATACTAGCACTTTAACATAATTGCATAATAATGATAAATTATGCTTTACAAAGGGATGTGTTAGAGATATGTCTGATTTAAACAGTGCTTAAGCTCTAATCACAGCACTTAGTGTACTTAATATATGTATTGTCCAGGAACTGAGGAGAGACTAATCTTTCAAATAGCATAAAAGCAACACAGGATTCCGATTATTTGCTGTTTCCTCACACAAACAGAGAAGGATCTAAAACCTTTAGATGGATATGTTCCCTTATCACTTGAGGTAATAAATACAGTGCATTTATTGAGATTTAGATCTGTAAGTATAAAACCAGTAAAGCAGAGCCATAAATATCATGATTGTCCAGAACGCTAATTCTAAGCTGCAGAAACCCTCCCCAATATATACTGCACATTTGCTCTTTCATAGCCAGTCCAGTATGTCTAGCCTTTGCACATCTGATGCAAAAATACATTGCTGCTTCAGCTGCCATGATCAGCTGTAATGTGCATGTGGACTAAGGGTGCTGGAAAAAATCCATGGTCCTACACTGGAATGCAGTAATTGCCAGCTCCTTACTGGGAGGTGGGACCAAATGTGTGAATCTATCACAGCATGAAGCTTAGATCTGCAGAATAACTCTCCTGCTCTAGTTATTTCAGATACTCTGGAATAACGTCTCTGTTTCTCAAGGAAATGATTTTTATTGGTATATAAATGTAGTGGGAGAAGGAAAAATGAAGATGGATGCTGTGTTCTGAACTGTCTGTAAGGGAGTAACTATTTCCATGGTCAGCCTTCATGTGAAAACAAGTCTGAAGAAGCTGTATGGGAAGTAGATAAGTCAAGAATGATGAGAAAGATGCAGAAGGGAATGAGTGAGTTAAAAAAATATGCTGCAGAGAAAATAAGAAAGAGTGGGTGTGTATGTAGGCAGCTTTGTTGATGTCAAAATGCTACATGTTCTTATTTTGTTGTGCTTTGTCGTGATGGAGAAGTACACGTTCTGCACAGATTAAGCCATGTCATTCTGTTTTCTGATATAATTTTTTTTTAATGTGGAAGGAATCATGAAGTGTGAGATACATTCTTTAACAATGAAACTGTGCGATAAAGCTGTGCAACTCTTATTTTGTGGGGTTTTGAATTACACAAAGCATTTTTTTCTTTTTCCTGTTTCATATTGCCTGAGATGCACCCCACTCTGTGGGTGATAGAAATGTTGTCATGGCTTTTCCCTTGCAAAGGTTATAGGTTTTAAAGTAGAAAAATAAGAATCCTCTTGATACTGACTCACTTGATTCTGATCTCAGCTACAGTCTGTATAACATGTGTCCATCATCCATACATTCATCACCTTTATTGTGCATGTTCTGAATTTGCACTGGATGTAAATAGCAACCAGTCTAGGCAGTGAGGTTGACAGTAGGAGTGACAGTCATTGTGACCCTGACCTCTGTGCATGGGAAGAGCTGTTACAGTCTTGGGGTTTTGGTTACATATATATCATTCTTTAATCAGCAGTAAATAACCTGCAGTAAAGTCTAAAGTTTGGATTTTATTTCCCCAGCTTTTAGCATGGCCCATGCTGCAGGTGTTTCTGACTGATGAAACCTGCCCTGAAATGTGGGACTGTAAGCTGGTGCTTTTATGTATTCCAATGATTTTAGTAGGTAAATGTGACTTTGGAGCTACAGAAGAAAACTTAAGTGATTGAAGAAGTGCACAGAACTTTATCTGTGGTACTAACTCTTCATATTAGTATAAAACTAACACAGTACACTTATGAATTACAATGTCAATAAATATAATCAGGTTGTATTGTAGTTCTGTGACTCATTAAAGCTACCTGTGAACATCTGTGTAACAAAGCTTTGTATCATCCACACCTGTGTTTTTAGGACTTCATTGGTTGTCTTTAGCTTTATTTTCAGTTTGCATGTGAAGCCTTTTCATTTGAACTGCCCTAGAACTTATTTCTTAGCATTTTTCAGTAGGCTTCAGTGTTCAGGAGCTGTATTCTTCATCCACTGATGCGTTTGACCTCCAACTGTGTGTGTGCTCTCTGTTTGAATCTGTTCTGTTTGGTGGCAGACCTCAGACGTGGATGAAGTTTTCCAGAAGGTGGAGACAACATATAGAAGGTACTGGAGATGCACAAGCAATAATTCTGTGTTTGTTTCCGAGCTTAGAGTTGTTGACTGGTCGTGAAGGAGGTGTTCTGTGTGCTGACCTGGCAGACCACAGTTCCTGGCTGTGTGCTTTTGCCTGTGTTGATAATGCTGTAGCCTCTTGATAGACTGGCACTTTTGGTGCAGGACAGGGGGTGTATTCTTACTGCATCCCAGTCCCTGGAGGTTTTGGATGGCAGGAAATGGCTGTGCCTTTGAGGCAAGGCGGTTCTCTCCGTGTGTACATGCAGTGTTTGCCTCATTGTTGCCAGTGAGAAGGCTAAAGCAATAGAGAAGGCAGTGACTATTGCCCTGAGAGTGCTGGTTTATCAGTTCACTAGAGGTCTGTGAGCTTCCAGTTGGATATTTGGAAGTGTTTAGTGCAAGGCTGCAGTGAGTTGTGCAGGTGGTGGGTGCTCCTGCCTACTGAAAAAATGAAGAGTCAGTTTTGAGACTGGTCCTTCTGAGTGACTGTCAGTAATGTGTATCCCTATAGCTTCCATGTTGCATGGAGCACATGAGCAGGGAAAATAATGCTCTTGCTTTGGTAGCTCTCAGCAGACACATCAGTGTGGAAATCCTCAGATGTTGTGCATTGGGTGTGAAGGTCTTACCTGTTTTTGCCAAATAGGATTTAACTTTCTCCAAGTAACATATCAGATTGTCTCTCTCAATGTTTTGAGAACTTTGTTGTTAATTTTTGCTGTGGCTTTTAAAACTGTGCTTGGCTCCAAGGTGTTTGGTGGAAATGCTACATGTCACATTAATTTAGGTGGCTGAAGGTGCTGCATGCAAACACCATTGGTACAGGATCATGGCCATTGCTGTCCTCATTGTAACTTGCTGTGCAAAGAGCACATGTGCAACTCCAGAGGAAAAAAGACCTCACACTTTGTCTTTATAAAAGCCACTGTTACAGAGATGAGAAGCATTTCATCTTAACATAAATTTGGGAGAGGTCAGAGTCAATCTGATTGTGTTCTTAATCTGTTGTAGTGAACTGCAGGCCTGTCCTCCACATGTGCTTTAGCTGGATATCAACTTAGAGAGCTGTGGTACGCTGCAGCTCTGTCTTGTGACACTTTTGGGGTAACACATAAAATTGTACTAGACTGGTCAAACAAAACATCAAGAGCAGAGAGATGGCTTGAAACACGTGTTAAAATTCCTGAGCAAGGCTTCTGTGACTATTAATAATTTCTCCTCTATTGGAAAACTGTCAAGTAGTTCTGGATTTTTTTCCCTATTTTTTTTTCAGGTAAATATTTTCAGTGGGCTCCACTGAGATGTTATGACTCACTGACAGCAAAAATCTTTCCCCTTGGAACCTGGTCCTGCACATGCACTCACCATTCTAACTGCAGATCCCCTGGTTTGTTCCTGGTCTTCTTTCCTTGACTTAAAGCCAGTTAAACAAGACCAAATGTAGTCTAGCTTGACACCCCTTTACAGAGACTTCATCCCATTGATTAAGGAGTACTTATTTTTTCAGATATTTTAAAGTATGTCCCAGCACCATCTTCTTTGCTGTGTGAAGGTTCTAGATCCCATTGGAGCAGTATGTTCTGTGATTCTCTGGTAAACTGACATTCTGCATTGTGGTATCTAGGGTTGTTTGACTTAGGTGAGCAAGATGTTGGAGAAATGGTGGCTAAAGACTTAAAGGTTGTTTAAATAAACATAAACTAATAAACACCAGAGTCCAAGAGGAATGTTGGAAATGAGTTGCAGGAAATCCTGACTTGTTGAGCTGTAGAGTGGCACTGAAGACTGTGAACCCTTGGTTCTGTCATCTGGGCTTCAAACTAGGCTGGGTAGTACCTATGCAGATGTGAAAATGAAGCTTTAGCCTATAACCATGGCAAGCAGAGGTTCAAAGGCAGCTCTGTGTTGGCAATGTCTTTTCTGCATGCTTTTAGTAGTGTTTTTGCTAATAAACAGAATTTTTGCTTAGAATAAAGTTGCAGTGTAGTATGCAATATTGGTCTCAATGGGCCTGTCAGGTTAAAACAGTGTTTTGGTTTTGGCAATTCATATTTTCAAGGAAATCAATTAAATATCAAAGCATCGTTACTTAAGTTCCATTAAATTTTGTGTTTCTTTCTCTAGTTTTGTAATGTTGGATTAAACTGCTGTGGTGTTTGCATTGAAAATCATGTGAACAATCACTTTTTTTACTACAAGAAAAAAAAAAGGAAAGCATTTCTAAGAACATTTGGTTTCACAGGGGCCTTAACCTGCAGTATGTGATCAGACTTGTATATTTGAGTGATTTTTGCCTTGGTAGTGATCCTGTAGTGATGCTGAGCAATACAATTCAGAATTGATGTCTACATCACTGCAGCTAGCAAAGAAACAATCTGCCAGTTGGATCAGAATTTGACTCTGCTTCTGTTCCTGAGTAGATGTGTGGGGAATAATAGTCTCTGTGCAGAGATTTATTTCCTCTTTTAATGCCAAGGGAATGTGATTTCCTGCGTCTGTGTTTGGAGTGGTGGCTATGGAAGTATGTCAGGGAGACAAAGCTATCATCCTGTTCCTGATAAGGCAGAAAGCAGTGCACTCAAAACTGATGGTTGTTTAGTTATTGTTCTGCCTATTCACATGGCAGGAAAGCAATAAATTCCTTGGTCATCTTTCTGGACAAGATCCTGAGCCAGTAGGAAGATGCCACATTCATAGTGTTGATCTGTAAGCTGGAGCTCAACTTTGCTTTTTCTAACCTGGCTAAAAATCATTCTATTTCTGATAAGTAGAATTTATATGCTGATGTTTTATATCACTGTAGCATAATCTGCATATTATTGTATACCTAGTTGATTCACTTCCTCTTTTTTCTTCATAGCATGATTTCTCACTTATTGAGGTTTTCTTCCTTCTTTATTCATGAAGCACCTAAGCCTACTGTGTAACTTGAATTTCAGCTCTTTCTGGTATGTGTTTCATTCTGCATTTCCTTTTTACATAATTGCTTCTTTTCTTCCATTGAGATTATCTTTCTTTGTAGGATAGAATATATATTTCAGTCTGCACAGATCATCTTGCATTTGTGTAAGGCACTTTCATGAATATTCATGATATGTCTATCTTATGCATTTTTAATAATAAATGTTAGTAATCAAATTCAAATTTACCTTTATAGTGCTGAAGAAATACATTTTATAATAAATTTTACTGGTGCTAAGCATTGAATTTATCTTTCTGAACTCAACATCATTTTTTTACTTCAAGAGCATGTCATGTTGGATGACTTTAAATTTCCAGAGTATTTACAGTGTTTTTGTTAAATGATTTTTTCTGAAGTGCCCTTACATTAAGAAAAGTGACATTTTCTTCTTTATTTAAATAACAAGCTACTTATTTTCTAATGTCTGATTTTTGCTTTAGTTAGCTTATTACTTGGCTCACTAATACCTTTTCTTTTTCTCTTTGAGTGAGTGCAACCACCCTTCTAAATTTTGAATATGTTATAAATACTTTATTCAGAGCTTGAGATTCAATCAGCATGCTGAGTCATTGTTTAATGCCAGGTTTTGTACTGATTGTATTGTTTTCTTCTTGGACATACAGATTAGCTTTCTTGAGCTTGAGAAGAATGTTAAAATCAATCTTTCAGTTTACCAAAGCCACATTCATAGAAAATGTGGAACTTTTAGACTTTTCCTTCCAAATCTTTCACCTCATTGTGCAGAATATGATGTACACAAAGATGTAGTTGCTTGTGAGATGGTTCAGTGCCTGGCCCCTTTTCTGCACTTCATCTGAATGACCGGGTCGTTGGAGCAGGATTCACATCTCTTTCTCTCCCCCAGAGAGAGCTGCATCAGGATTAATGTATTTCATGTGAACAGCCAACCCAGTGACAAAATTTCTGCTAGATTGGAGGCCATTATTTGTTGTTTTCCTGTTACCAAGTTTTTTTTATAAAATACTTGAGTGAAATAAATGCAAACTGTTTATCTTTGAGACATTTCTGTGTTTCCTTCGTGATGAGCTAAATTAATAAAAGCACTTCCTACTGGACTTGAGCTTTAGCTTTTCAGGGAAATAATTAGCATTTGAAGCCAAGATACTGTGTTTGTGGTCTATTAGCCTTGTTTGGTTTTGGGAATGCCATGTCTCCGTGCCTAGTATAGTTGCTCTGCTCTGAATCTTGAAATCTGTTGTCCTGATACAATAGCAGTGAAAGGCATCCTAGTGCCCCAGAGAAAATGTGATGTTCAGAAATCACATCTCTTTGAACTGTGTTTTTAGTGCTTTTCCTGTATATGCAGTATCAGCAGACCCAGTGTAGAGAAAGCAACTAGTGACACTGAAATTCAAACTGTTTTTATACATATACATTTTTTGTGTTGGGATCATTTGTTGAGATGAACGTCAAGTGAAGAACCCTTTAACCACAACCAAATCTGTAAACTTCAGAAACTGAAGTTGTGTGATGCTATGACAAATTGTAATGATGAATTCTTAACTATTTCTTCTGTTTTTAGTAATATTATTCCTATCCTTGTTTCTTACATAGCAGTTTTGCATTTCATGCTGTGCTTGATTTCAAGCAGCAGTATCATTGTATTTGTGTTTAGAGTAGATGACTTGGGTCAGAAAGCATGTTCCGAACAGCTTCATTCTTTTCCCTGCTCCTTTTCCCATCTGTAATCTTGAAGTGGTGCTCTTCCCATACACCTTTTGTCACTACAGCTGTCTTTCAGCATGCAGGAGTGGACTAAACTGCTTTTAGCATTTCATTAATGCCACTTTTGATCAGCTGGCAGATGTTGCCGCGTGAGCGGCACTCGCGCCGGCCCCGCTGATCCCCACGTGCCATATGTGCCTGCCGGGCAGGTGGTGGGATGCAGGACCCTCAGCTGGGGGAGCACGGCTCTCAGAGGATGCTCTCTGAAAGATGAAGACCTCTCTAAGATGGATGAGCATCCTTGTCAGTAGATTTTCAAGTGGGAAAAAAGGCCACTGTGATAATAACTCGCTTAACGTATAATTTGAGTCCTAAAGCATCTTTCAGTAATTTCTGCATGTGTTCACTGATGTGTAAATGCAGGCATCTGCTCTCTCCAGTGAATGCTCTAGTGTCGAAGAACTCACCAATTTTTTTTACTTACCTAATTCCATTGACTACATATTCCCCTGCCTTAGGAATCTCTTCTTTAATAATGCTGACTTTCTTATATAGCAAATATAATACAAAAAAAGAGTCTGTGTTATAAATATGGGATAAATTAGGCAGAATTTTATTTTTAGGTTACTGATTATATCAATGATTGCCATATTTAACAAGAGTACTCTTTGTGCTATGCAGCCATTTTTACAATGAAATTGTGCTCTTGTCATTGAGTTCACATGAAAGAGCAGGGAACTTGCTGGCAGGCATATCTGCGTTAGGCTGCACTAACTCATTAGAAGCTCCTAAAGTAGGATTACATAAATGGGACCCTATCCTCTTGGGTTAAATATAGTTCTGTAGTTTAATCTAATATGTGGCTGCCATAAAATCTGTGTTGACTGGCAGCAGTTGTCTGATTTGTCCACCTTTTCAGTGCTATGCTTAAAGCAAGACAATCAAAACATAAGATGCCATCTTTAATGGAATTCATTATTTATGAATAATGTTATTTAGGGTGGGGTGGGTTATTAAAAAAATTAAAATATTAATTAAAAAGTCACGCGGGAATAAGCTTGAAATATGTACATCACAATTTTCACTAATGTGTTGTATCTAATCGTGTTATAAAAATAATTATTTCCTTTTCCTGATTTGGGATATAATCTTGAAGAGTATTTCAGCAAAAGTAGAGATGATGTTAGTTAAAAAATCTATAAAATACATAATTTGGCATTATATCACAATCAAAAAGAGAGTAAAGGAAATGTATTCATTCTATAGGAATAAATAGATTCTCTTGGCCTCTTTTTTTGAACTGCTAGATTTACATTAAAATTAGAAATTCATGACATAGTTTATAGAAGCAGTGTTCATTAGTGAGATGTGGAATATTTTTTTATTTTATATTGCTGCTCTATAATTCTATTATTATTGTTAAGTACAATTTTCTAGGGACATTATTCTCATTTTTGGTTTCCATTCAAAAGGTTGAAAAAAAACCCCAAACAAAAAAAAAACCCCACAAGTGCCCTTTTTCTAACATTAGAGTTCAGGTAGGTTTTAAACATCTTTATCAATTTCTTTGTAGGGGCTTACCTTGACCTGCAGTCAAAAATGACATTTTTTCATATAGTTGGCAGGATGCATATTTGTGTGTGCTCATTTAGATGGACCTGTATATGTTACTGGTTATGCACAGCAGTCACATAGAGTGAAAAGATAGATTGGAAAGATTCTTGCCAGTGCCTTGGTTTAACACTTTGATCTCAAAAAGCCTTTTGTTGGCATTGTGAGGTTCGTTCTGCTGGGGCTCTGAGCAACCCAGTTCAGGAAGGTGTCCCTGCCCATGGCAAGGGGTAGGAATGATGTTTATGGTCCCTGGCAGCCCAGACCAGTCTGTCACTGTGAGCAGGACTGCATTTCACAGTGCTGAACTCTTCAGCTTCTCTCTGGTACACCATGAGCTGCATTTCTCAGTGCAGCCTTGCATTTTATCTGTGAATGTGTGGGGGCACACCAGAGCTAGAGTTCTGTTCTGTTCCAAGCATGTTGTCAGTGCCACTGAGGGTGCATATGCACATCTAGAGCAGAGCATGGTTTGGAGTGAGTGGGAGCCTTAGCTGAAGACATGATGAGCATAATTCATATTGATAATGGCTGCTGACATTTTTTTCTGAGATAAACATGGACAAGTCTGATATGGTTATGCCATGTCCACCAAGTACAGTCCAGTTATAAGTTCAACTCATAGTAGGAAATTTATTTCTAAAAAAACAAATCTGTGAGTAGCTGGGAATCTCAGTCCTTCTTTTAATTCACTGCTGCAAGTAAATACTCTGGGTTTTATATATTATTGCATCCTAAACAGATTGTTTACATTAATAAGCTAGTGAGAACATAAAGTAATTAATTTCATTCTTTTCATTTGCTAAGGAAAAGGAAATTATTTATTGGCCTTAAGTCTTTATTTGGAAGACTAGGAGCTGTAGGAATCATACATGGTATATGGGGAATAAATCAAATTATCACAGGAGTATTTTCTTTAGAAACATCTCGCTGTTTTTATGACAGTATTCTAAATAGAGAAATAAAGTTTTTTTATGCCATGCATTAGAAATGTAAAAAGCAAGGGCAATATTTTTGGTGTACCTCAGGAGTTTTCTGGTAGAAGGAAGCTTAGCTACTATGGAACAATAGAAGAAAATATGCCTTTCTGCTAAATAACAATGAGAATTTAGTACTTGAGACCAAGCGCAGCTTGATGTAAGGTATTTTCAGGAGAACTTTCCTAAATCCAGTATCCAAGATTGGTACTGGAGGAAATGTGATGTTTTCTAAAAACTTGTAGGAGACAAATATACTTGGTTATTGCAACACATTCTGTTTCCATTGGCTTTAAAATCCTTTTTTTAATCCTCAGCTATAAGGAAAAAAAAGACAAACCCAAAAAAATGGAAAGGTTTTATTTTCAAATAACTGTTTTTACAAACATTTTTTATTTAAAATAGATTTCCCTATTTTTTGCTTCATTTAAATTATTTTTCCAGGCACAGAGCAGCATTTAAGAATGACTTCTAGCTAACCAGTAAATTTTAAACAATTTTCGCTTTTTGATAGCTTCCCAGAAAAACTTCTCAGATTGCATCTGAAAATACAGCTGATACTTCTGTTGCTTCCTCTTGAATTTTAGCTCTTTTGAACAAGGACTACCCTGTACTATTAATTCTAGCTTTGTTGTCAAGGCAATAAATGTGATAATGCATCCAGTATGTTCTAGCATGTGTTAAAAGTATTGTAGACATGTGACATATGCTTTAACAAGATGTGGCTTTGCTAGTTTGAGTCTGTCTCTCCTTGAGCTTTTGATCTGTGCCAGCTTAGGTTGGGTTTTTTTCACCTGGACAAGACTTACAGTGTTTTCACAGCTGTGTTTTTGATCCCTAGATAAAGACAGAGTGCTTATGTGACAAGCAGTCATATTTTCAGCTAGGTTCTCCTTGCATTTCTGGAATTTCAAGTTATAGTAATTGTTAATGCTGTAAGTAAACTACATTGTCCAGATGAACTTGGAAAATGATGGCTTTTTAACTCACACAGTAATTGATGGTCTTAGTATATTTGAGTGTATGTTTAATACTTTGATGCTCTATAAATAAGTACTGTAATAACAAAATTATTGCCAAACAATTTTTATTTTTGAGTAGGTGAATGAACACAAATTGCCCTCTATAGTCTGGGAGGAATGTCTTACTATCAAGATAATTTGCAGGTGTTACTATAAGAATACCTTCTAGCAGAAGTCAATTTATCTAATTTACACTAATTTACATTGCCAGAAATGTGACACAGGGATTAGTAATAATTGCAAAGTCACAAGTTTCATATTTAAGTTAGAAAATGTGTACAGAAGCTGTAAGAGAGTGGTTTGTAAGGCCAGCAGCTACAGAGCAGCTGTATTTCTGTCTGGAATTTCCCAGGCAGAAGAATGTGCAGATGAACTGCATTGAATTGCTACTGTGTGCCCTAGGTGGTTATTAAATGTATCAGATTTACTGTTCATGGGCAGTAATTTCTATTTCTTAGAAGTCTTGGCTTGCTCACTATGTATCATTTTTTATATTATTGGCTAATATGGAAATTCTTTCCAGGCAGGAAAAGTGAAAATATTCAGGTAAAGTCCAGGTTACGGCTGCCTTGTTTTGTGTTTTGTATCTCTAGTCCAAAATACTCCTTGCTGTGAGACAGTTCTTCTATAATGCTTTTTTGCTGACTGTTTCATGTGTGTCTTGCTCTTGCTGGTATAATTAGAATTCCACTGAACTGAAGCACTTACTTGCAACATTTTTTTAGTGCGAAATAAATTTTATTTATTTTATTTATCTCTCTCAAGATCATCTGAATTTAAATAATGTGCATGTATTTGTATCTCTAAGTTTATTGGTAAGATAGCTGTTGAAAAGATCTCAGGGTGTTTGTTATTTCATCTTATTTTCTGACTTCAGGTTATGTAATATTAGTAAATATATTGGGTCAGTGGGCATGCTTGGATTGTGGCCTGAATATCAGTTTGTCTTCCCTTCACTTGAAGGTGGGTATTCTTTGTTCAAATTCCCAGATCATGGTGACATTATTGGGCCAGAGAGCAGGAAAAGAACAGCAATGTTACAGCATGGGCATGGAATTTTGATTTATGTAAAAGTAAGAGTGCCAAAAAGAGCAGCAACCAAAATATGTAAGGGGCTTCGCATTTTATGTGTTACCTTCGTAGTGTGATGTCATCATTCTGTAGCTCCAAACACATTGTTGCTGAACTACTTATGGAAAGATTTGCACATCTCAGTGTGCTTCATCATCATCATTCTGAATTCCTTCATTCCTCTGCCATGGTTCAGAAGGATAAAAAAACCAAGTTAATTTTTGAGACAAAACTTGTCTTTTTCTGGGTTGTCCTACTTCGCCCTAGAATCCGTCCATTTCTGTCCTTGCTGTGTTTTACCAAGTCATACTACTGCTTTTTCAAATATCCTCTGAGTTTTCTTTTGCATTACTCTATGAAGGTCTTGTTGGAAGATCCAGCAGTGTGTGCAGAGCACTGACAGAGGAGGGCAGTGAAGAGAATCCGTGTGAGGAGGAGTGGCTGAGGGCACTTGGTCTGGTCAGCCTGGAGGAGAGGAGACTGAGGGGAGACCTCAGTGCAGTTACAAATTCCTCCTGAGGGGAAGAGGAGGGGCAGGCACTGATCTCCTCTCTGTGGTGACAGTGACAGGACCCCAGGGAATGGCCTGGAGCTGTGTCAGAGGAGATTTAGGTTGGATATCAGGAAAACGTTTTTCCCTGGAGAGTGGCTGGGCACTGGAACAGTCTCCCAGGGAAGGGGTCACAGCACCAGAGCTTGAGAAGTGTTTGAGCAATGCTCTCAGGCACGTGCTGTGGCTCTCAGGGATGTCCTGTGTAGAAGATCTACTCAGTGATCCCCGATGGGTCTCTCCCAACTCAGCCTAGTCTATGATTCTGTGATAATATCATCTAATGCCCAAACAAATTACATTGTTCCTCTTTCTTAAAATTCTCCTCTTTCTAGAAATCTCTGTGGTGTTTCTAGTAACTGATAATGGTGGGAATTCTTGAAATGATCTGGCCACTTTAGATGATTTAAAAATCCATTTGCCAAATGCATCCATTTATTGCTAATGTAAAGGGTTGAGGACACAGTTGTTAGCACTGTTTTGGAACGGGAAGTAAGTTAAATGGTCTTAATTTCTTCCTTCAGACAAGAATGATGAATAGAAAGTGCCACCTGTTAGGCAGAAAAATCAAAAACATGTATGTAAAAATCAAAATGTCAAAATTGGTCCTTGGGTCTGTTTGCAACAAGTTGTAAAGTATGATCATTTGTATTTCTTACAATTTTTGTCCAATTTTATATCTTCAGCTTGATCAGTATGGGTATTTATAGATATGGGAAAATGATCACATCTACTGGGCTATGAGTTTTTAAATTAAAAAAAAACCCTGTATGGGCTGTAGGACATTAAAATGTCATTAGATGTTTAGTAGGCAGAAGTGGATGAAAAAGCTGTAAGTGGCTGCTGATACAGCTTAGGCCTTAATTTTATAAACGTTTTAGAAACCAACACTGTGGTGGAAAGAGGTTTTCCTCCTCCCCTGCCATACCCATCTTCTTTTTCTCTACCAAACTCTCCCTTGTGCTAGCTCCAGCATTTTACAGATTATGAGAAGAATTGGCTCAGAGAGAAAGCAATAAATGTTAAGGATATAGATAAGGGAAATGCCTCAATTTAGCTTGAATTTGTTCTCTCTTTTGATTTACCACAGCTGTGCTGGCTCAAGGTAGGGGCAGAATTATTTCTTTTTAAGGTTTACATTGGCTTGAAATGTCCATGAAACTACAGCCTTAATTGCAGCAAATTGCAAGGAAGGGAATGAGCACCTGTCACTGTGCATCCTTTTAGGGATTGTCTCTGAATATTGCTGACCAGAAACTTAAGATATATATATTTATATTAAAAATATCATACCAAGATATTTTCTTCAGGTACATGCCTTAGCACTCTTCCCTTGTATCCTGTTTCTGTGCCCTTTCCTGGTGTTAATCATGACCACTTCCCAAAGAACAGCAGAGGCAGGTGGCCTAATCACTTGGTGTTGTTCCACAGCAGCCCTTGCTGAGTTCAGTAATCTTCACTGGTTCTGTGCTGCATTCTGCCCAGCTGTGGCAGTGTGTGCTTCTGTAAATGTCAGTGGTACCTTGTGGGACTGCCTGGCTGGCTGGCTGCAGCCACAGCCTGGGGCCACACCAGCGTGGCCATCAGCAGCTTCCACTCCAGTGAGGCAGTCGAGAAAGGCTGAATTCACAGACACATTGAATTACCCAGACCTAAAGGTGAAATTCTAAAGGTGAAGTGTCTGCATAGTGACTTCCACTCTGGAAGGGTCTGAGTTGATGTGTTCTTAGCTCAAGTGTTGAATTTTTCCAAGTTAAGAGAGACTTTATTTATTGCTAAACTAGTCGCTATTCACCTGCCTTTGACTTGATCTGTGTCACCAAAGGGAATGAAATCAGTAGGTGTTTCTTACTAATATATGCTGGCAAATTGGTTGCCTTAAAAATGCCATTACTGGATTTTTGCTCACAAATACACCATCAGAGAAAGAGACAGGAGAGGCCTTTTCTGTGTCTGTCTGGAGTCTTTTGTTCAAATCAGAGCTAACCATAGAACTACCATTAAAAATATTGCAGGATGCCAGTTTTCTATTGAAACTAGGTCACTTTTTATAAAATAATTAAAAATTTATTGGTCCTTAGGGAAGGACCTAGATCTCTAGACTAATGTTTGCAGCTCTCAGTGGAGAAAAATGAATCAGTCATTTGCTGGGAAAGCATTGCAGTCATTATAATTGTGTGAAGGGCTGTTACAACATGGCCTTTCAATTGCATCTGAAGAAACAAAATCTTCACCTGCTTTATTTTTTAAGAAAAGGGGATCTGAACCGCAAAAGGGGATTTACAGCTGTATTAAGTGGAGATGCCTGCTGTAGGAAATCTTAGTCACAGAAACACAGCTTACTGCCTGTTTTCTGCTGAGGATTGTATAGAGAGGAAAAAGTGGACTTTCCCCCTTATTGTAGAGGCAGAGGAAAGGCCAGAGGCTGCATATTCTGGATGTTTTGTGATGCTCCAATTGCCAAACCCTCTGCGGATCTACTCTGAAATCATTAACTGAAATTTAACACAATCACCATTATCACATAGTGCACCTTCCAGCAGTCCAGTGTCCTGCCACCTCAGATAAGTCTGGTTTATTTCCTCCTCAGTAAGAGCTTCTAGACAAAAACCTTCTAGAAAACCTTTACTCTTTATCTCCGAAATCTGCTTAAATGACAGCAACTTGAATACTGGGAGTACTTATAATCTAAGATGTTTGTTTACTTTTGGTTGATCTTAATTCACTGGGCAATTGATGTTGTCCAGAAAAATTGCACTTGTTACCTGATGTGAAACAAGCCAATGATTGCACACTTGAGAGAGACAATGGCTGTTTATTTCAGAGTTTCACGAGCCTGGGTGCTCACTGGTATTCCACAAATCAAACAAAAAAACTGTCAAAACCTTTTACTATTTATACATTTAGCAAAGGCATTAATAATCATTGGCTGCAAGTTGCATAGTTCTGGTATTAGTTACTGTTCTATCTTCTGTTGGTTAGTGATTCTCTCACTTCTCATGCTAATTAATCCACGTGCTCAGTCTTTCCCTTCTTTTGGGGTGGGGGTTTCTTGGGTCAGTGGTCTGTGAGTTGGTGGTTGGGACCTGCCTTTTACCTGGTTGGAGCTGATGCAGCACAGTTGCTGAGCTGTCTTTGTTAGTTTCTTCCTTATCTTGGGAATTCTGCCAAATGTCCTTGCAGCCTGTAAATTCTGCATTCTTTGTGTCCACTATCAGTGGTACATCTTTCTTCCCAGGCTTTGTTAACTTCCAGCTAGCTCTGAGGTCATTGAAACATGTCAAGCCCTAGACCTTTAACAAGGCAATTCTACCCACATGTAATTTGTCTTTCTAACACCTGGACATCACTTAGAGCTTGCTTGGTAGCTGCTCTCTTTTTCACAGATTAAATCTTCCTTCTTGTTGGCTAGGCTGGAAAGTATACAAAGTTCAAACATCAAAGAACATCCTTTCTTAAGAAAATTTTTATACATCCCGCATTTTACAACACTGTAATAGCAGAGCCATAATTAAAACAAAACATCATGAGTTGTATCAAAAAACAGTGAAAAGTTTAATGGCAGCTTCTTTATCAAGTGCTCCTCATTCATTCAGTCATTAATTTGAAGTGTTTCATATTAGCCATATTTAAAAAGACAGTCTGCTAAGTGCCAGCAGTTGGTGATGGTTTTCAGTTGTAGCACAACCTCAGAAAGTAAAACAAAGCAGTGTGACACTGCTGTTAAGAGAGGACTTGATTCTATAATAAATTGTAAAGTTTTCTTTCTACCCCAAACAGTGGAGCAATTAATTTATTTTATTTTTGTTGCCTAATTTCAAATTTATGGAGATACCTATGTACATCAGTATCAAATACTTTCTCTGTGTGCATGAAAGAATTTATTTTAGGATTATTTTGGAGTTTGCTTTTTTTTCCCTATAGCTGGGAACAGCTCACATTTTTACCTGCAAAGCAGTTGCCCCAGTTGAGTAACTGATTCAAGTAAGATTTCTAAAATGCAGAAAAAACAGTAAATATAATTCTTTGCAGGTATGCAGAAAAATGACACTAAAATATGTTCTCTGTGCATATAAACGTAGCATTTTCTGGTATTCTAGCACTCCTATCCTTTGAAGCACTGTACTAATTTCAGTTTTATCCTCCTGTAATAATTCTCTCAAGGTTTTTCTTTTCTCCAAATATTATAAACTCACTGGACTGATGGAGAGGACAGACAAGATGACAGAATTTTAATTTTCAATTGTGTGTACCAGGTCACCAGTTCTGAGAGGGTTTGTACACTGAAAAAACGTAAGATTTTTATTTTTTAATTTCTGTTATTTCAAGTGTACCAATTTAATTTTCACTGGTCAGAAGTTCTGATTGTACTCTAAACTGTGGTGGTGTTGATACAGCAGAAGGAGGGGATGTCATCCATGGGGACGGGGACAAACACAAGAGCCTCAAGTCCTGGTGCAAGGTGCTGCACCTGGGTTGGGGCAATCCCAGTCATTAGTGCAGACTTCCAGAAGAGCTGCTGGAGAGGAGCCCTGCAGAGAAGGACTTGGGGAATATGATGTAGGAAAAGCTAGGTATGAGTCACCAGTGTGCACTTGCAGCCCAGAAAGCCAGCTGTATCCTGGCTGCAGCAGAAGAGGAGGAGTCACAGGAGGGGATTCTGCCCTCTACTCTGCCCTCGTGAGACCTCACCTGGAGTGCTGGGCCCATCTCTGGGGCCCCCAGCACAAGAAAGATGTTGGAGTGGTCCAGGGGAGCCCATGAAGATTGTCAGAGGGCTGGAGCACCTCTGCTGTGCAGATGGGGTGAGAGAAATGGAGTTGTTCAGCCTGGCAAAGAGAAGGCTTCAGGGAAGATCTTACAGCGCTTTCCAGTACCCAAAGGGGGCTCATAAGGAAGAGGAGGAAGGACTTTATACATGGGCAGATAGTGATAGGACAAGGGGTTCAAAACTAAAAGAAGATTTAGATTAGGTGTTAGGAAGAAATTCTTCACTGTGAGGATGATGAGACACTGAGACCTTTTGGACGTCTCATCCCTGGAAGTGTTCAAGGTCAGGTTGAAGGAGGTCCTGTGCAGCCTGATCCCTGCCCATGAGAGGGTAGTTGAAACTAGATGGTCTTTAAGTCACTTTCAAGCTAAGGCATTCTGTGATTTTATGATTTTAAACTTTTTCTAAAGTAGGCGGATATAAGAAGAAATATCAGTTGTGTATAGAACTGTAGATGGTAAGGGTTTACAGTTACCAGGTATGTTAAAGATGATGCTGATACTAAACTTTGTCTTTTGCCATTAGGAGAAAGACTACCAGCAAGCTCCTAAATAACTTTCCTTGTAGAATAACAATTGCTATTTCTTAATTTTAATTTAAAAAGTATTTTGATTTATACTGTGTCATGATAATGCTGTATGTGTAGTTTATTGTATACAATTATTGTATACATAGTTTATACGTGTTGTTACATAGTTTAACCCATCTGTGATATAATACAAAATTAAATTGTGTTATTTAGTGACTGGTAGAAGAATTCTTATTCCTTCCTCCTCCTGAATATATCTTCCCGTAGGCAGATAGTGTGCAGAGTAGTGGGAGGTAGAAGTGATGCTTCTAGCCTGGTGCAGGCAAATATCCCCAGAGTCCATTGGAAAGCAAGGCAGGACTTGCAGGTGAATGCCTGGGGGTGGGAATGCCATGCAGAGTCAGGACATCCCTAGGAAACGAGCACATCCCATTATGCAAGGCTCTGCTGGTACTTCGTGTTGTCAGGAAGGCAAATCTCTTCTGTTTCAGTCAATGTACACAGCAAAGCAATCTTTCTGCAGGATGATAAATGACAGATTTTTAATACTTTTTGACACAGATGCATGAATGCTGTTGCTGAAGAAATGAAAAAAAAATTAATTTTGTTAGATGGAATCGCATTATCATGTAGCAGGATTTGATTTAGACAGAAAAGATCATGTCATGTTACTTCTTATACTACTTATTCATCTGTTTGGGACATTATTCTTTTGATTTGAAGCGTTTTCCAAAGTGTTGAGTTGTTGGCTGTGGGTCATGAATATACAGATGTTTGTCCCGTAGTAAATTATACTCTCCTTCTACACCTGAAATAAAGCAGGAGAGAGTATTTTCTGCTGTGATGACATTCTGGCAGAGTAGTAAGCCCTCAGATCTCACAGACAGATACATAGATTAGCATTTTTAAAAGTTGCTGGAGAACTCTGGTTATTCTTGTGACTAGTTGGAACATTGATGTATGATGTAATTTATAAGGAGGAAAAAGAAAAATGAGGTTGCTTTTTGTTCTGTGGTTTACAGGAGTTTGAAGAACAGTTTGTGCAAATATATCAATTCTGTGACAATGAAACATTTTAGGTAGGTAGTGTAGCCCTTCTATTTTGTAACACAAAAATTTCGTAGTGATTTTTAGAAGTTAGTTTTGCTAGGCAAATGAAATATATTTTTCATTTTTCATGATAATAAATATACATTTAGATCTGTTAATCCATTTCATAGGTAATTGTTTTAAACTAAAAAAGGGTACATTCAGACTAGATATAATGAATTTTACTTTTTTTTTTTTTCTGCAATTAGGGTGGTGAAACACCAGAACAGGGTGCCCCCAGGGGTGGTAGATGTCCCATCCCTGGAAATGTTCAAGGCCTCCAAGTTGGAGGAGGCTCTGAGCAACCTGTCCTAGTTGAAGATGTCCCTGCTCATTGCAAGGGGTTTGGACTAGATGACCTTTAAAGGTCCATTTAACCCAAACTGTTCCGTGTGATGTACAGTGTTAGTCCCTCACATATATTCCATCCTGTACCTAACAGCAGCTGCCAATAACCAAAATGAAAGGAGGAAAACAGCATTTTGTTCACCTGCTTGCATTATCTCCTCCTAGTATTTTTAGGTTTCCCAATTAACTGCCCGGTGTCTTTACATCTCTTAGATCATTTCACACCTCTTAAGGTTGTGAAGAAATAAACTGCCTCCTGAGATAAAACTTGAGTCAGATATTCCATTTAATTCTTAAATGGACTCTGCTGTAGATGCTTTTGCATAATGCCCTTGGGTCCTGTAATAGCTGCTCTGTTCCTCTTGAGTTGTGTAACAGGAAAGTTTGTCCCACATAGTGAATGATTCCAGGCATATTTACTTGTACCAGGGTTGGATTGGATTTATGTTCTTCAAAACACTATTTTTTAAAAAATAACTTTGCTGTTCTTGAAAAGCATAGAACAGCTTTTCAATGTGGTTCTGGTGTATCTCCTACTCAGTCAAAAAGTGGTAATCCAGCGGGGTCCAGTGCTCGTGTCAGTCACTGAGTGCCCTGAGATGCAGCAGGGTTCCAGTTCCTGCTCATGGTTCTCACCAAGGAGGAAACACACTATTTCACAGTGGATGAAATGTAATTCCCTCTTCTGCCAGGAAGTGCTCCTTTCTTGTTTTAGAGATAATTCAAAGCAAAGCACCACTCCCAAATACTTTTTTGTCCCAATGCATGCATATCCTAATAGTTCAGATCACTTCCCAACCTGATGGTTGCACTATGATCAGGGTGTTTTGCTGACAGATTTCTAAGACAGTCACCTTGCAGATGGACAGCCAGATCTAAAGTTGGTATTTTCTAGAAAGGCAGAAGGTTGCTCTCTCTTAAATAGTTCTTCAAATGAAGTGAGCTGCTTAAAAACAGTAAAACCCAACTGCTCTGAGTTATATTCTACAATGACACTTTGTGCAATAAACTATCATGGAAGTCAGCAGCAAAGTTTTTAATGTTCTTGATGGAGCCAGAAGTTAATAAAATTATTCAAAGCAGGATTTGTATGCTTTCCAAAGGTAGCAGTGTAACCAGGAGAGAAAATAGTGTCTTCGGTAGTTTCTTCCTCCCATTATTATGGATTATGTGTGTCTGTAAGAATATTTTAAATTAAAATAAGAAACATTGTGAATCAAGTGTTTGGCTTTTAAATATCCTTTTACTGTAGGAATTCGGTTACTTACTCTAATTACCAGTATGATTTTATGTGGCAAAGGACTGGTTTTTACTTCCCTCTGGTACTTTGTGGTTTAGGAAGCATTTATTTTTCTTTTTAAAGGATACATTTGAGAAGATGGAAATCACTTTACAGAAACGCTGTACTGTAATTCTGCTTTTATAACCTATTGCCATTTAAGTGCCTCATTTTTTACAGTGAAGATATTTCTCAGGAGTACTTAACTTTTTATTCCTCCTGCACTTAAAACCCATCAGCATGGATTATGTCCTACTGAAATAAAGAGAAAGTGGAGGGGACGGAGGGTTGTAGGTGTGGCAGTAGTGCATTCTGCATCTCAGCTGCATGCTGCTGTTCGAGAATGACTTGCCATAAAAGTGTGTGGTGTTTTTGTAGTACTGAGTTATTGATAGAGTTTTACACCAGCCATCTGAGTTGATTTTTGAGAGGGTTAGGTGAGGCTGGAGGGATGTGATGCTGCTAATGTCAAGGCCTGTAAAGTGCAGCTAGAAATAGCAGCCTAGAGATCTGCTGATGCCTCACCTTGCCTGAGAGAATTCCTGCTTCCACTATACATAATAGTCTTAATTTCTTTGGACAGAAGATGTCTGATGACAGCCCAGGATGCTTCTCAGGATTTCATCAGATTAGTTCACACTTAAGGGAAGCTTAGAGAGCCTTCCTGGTTGTGCTGTCACATGTGAACTCTTTAGTTACGCAGGCAAATGGAAAGAGAACTTGGCAAGAGCAAAGCTGGAACAGCACTGCTGACAATAATTATTTCCACCATAACTCATAAATAATGTCAAAATTAATCTTACCAATTGCATGATTTTCTTGCTGTTGTTAGTAAAGCCCACTGATCTTCAAATGTTTGGAAACTTTGATTTTTTTCCCTTGGGTTTTTTTTCTCAGTCTCCCGTTAGCTTAAAATGTAAGTGTCCAGTACCAGAACAGGGTCTTCGTCAGAGCTGAGAATATTCTCCAGATCTTCACAGGTTTTAAGAAAGATTTAGAGAACCTTTTTTAATCAATAAAATTTAGATATATTTTCTGGAAGTTACTCAGCAAGACCTAATATAATGAGAAACAATATGTTTAAGACATTGGAAAATAACAGCTAAGGAAATACTACACTCAGTCAAGCAAAGTAAAGTTGTCAGAAGTCACTAGAAACTTATTTAGAGACTTTGTTCTTTAGGATTTTGTTATTTATCCATGTCCACCAAAAGAGGTAATTTACATGCAGAAAACAATCATAAAGAAAGTTCTTACTAACAGCAGCCTTAAGCCAACAACTCTATGTGTAGATCGTTGCAGGAAAACAGGGATAAAACTGCACAGCTAGTGAAAAGGGGGTAATAATTAGACAAAGTATTCTGATATATTGAATAGAATTCCCTTTCACATCTTGCAATAAGTGAAAAATAGGTAATGCTGCAAATACAAGTGTATTACACACTATCAGGATCAGTCATGCAAAAACTTAATTGAAAATTAACTTCTGCTGTAAAGTGGAGCTTCTGAAGAGTTGTGAGATGAATGCATGCCAGACACTGCAGGAGGTCTTAAATGTGTGACTTGATTCTTATGGTGCCATTATAAAATAAAAAGAACTCACCATGTCAAGGGGCAGCCTGCCAGTGAAAAAGCAGACTGAAAATTATCTCATTAACCAAGTTCATCAGCACCTGTTCTGATACTTTTGGAGCAATTTTTAAAGCAAAGAATTAACCTGACTGGCTGGTTATTGTGGTTTCTTTGCCTTCAGGCTACCCATCTTCCCAGTTAGGAAAATCCTTATGTTCATGACAGCTGTCTGTCTTTGCCACTAAGCAAATCAACAAAAAATGTCCCCCCTAAACCACTTTTTTTCATCAAAGGGATTCCAGTTAGAAATACTGTGGAAATCCAAGAAACCAAGTCCATCTTGAATTGCAGAAATGCTGATTGTTCAGTTGGTAAGATCCTGGGCAATAAATAATCTCTCAAGGTGTGGGGTGAACCTCCTTAAGCTTTGTGTTAGCTTGAAAAACTTCACTTTTTTGTTATTTCTTTAGAAGTCCACTCTATATAATGTTTTCTACGCCCAGGGATTTTTTTTTTTCATGTGTGTGCAGAGAAATGCACTTTTTTTTTGGTAATAAAGAGAGAGAATTGTTTTGTGATGTGGTTTTTTTTTGCTTCTGTTCTTTATTTTCAGGGCTGGCAGCTAGTTAGGGAGAGCAGGAGGTACAAGGTGTGTTATGTGTATAAGGGGAAATAGATGAAAAAAATTATTTGGGGAAAAAGATCTCAGGTTTTGTTTCTGGCCCCTAATGAAAAGGTGTTATTATGTATTCTTAAATGCTACCACTTTAAAATTCCTACAGCAACTTAATATTTGGGGTCAAGATAAGTGCATATGTGTTCCAGTGTAATTCAAAGATTTCAGTCTTTTTATGTGAAAGGCTAGGTTTGTGATTTATGTTTGCACTGTATGAAGGGCAAGTGATCAAAGTGCCAGTTATGTTTTTCTCTGGAGTACTTGTGACCTAATTATCCTTCAGTCATGCAGTTCTGGTGCCTTAAACTGAACATCCTACACAAGGAAACACCTGCACAGCAACTGCAGACAGTAGTTTGAACTCTCGAAAATGAGGTGCATATTCATTTTGTTTAGGGGGTTATTTATTTGCTGAGGACTACTTTGAAGATGGAAGATTTTGATGCCTTGCCTTGCTACTTAGCAATGTTGTGACTATTTTATATCCTATCCATAGCCTTATAGGGAATACTGCAGTCTCCTAACTCTTTCTACAGCCAGCTGAATTGGATTGCTACTTCAGCAAAGAGATCAGATTTAGTTTTTTTAGCTTTTTTTTTTTTTTTCAATTCTGCTGGACATGAGGATGAACGCTTAATATGGTGTTGTGGATCTGTATGAAACCAGAAACTTAAATATACCGTGGGGAATGTGTGCTGGTGCATTAATGTTTGCTGGATACACTAGCAGTGAGTCTGCTGGCTCTCACAGGATTGTCCAGGAGGACTTTCTCCTTTCTCTCCTTTCTAAATGATAGATATCTTGACACCCTTGCCTGCTCTCTCTCTTGTGCTGTTCTTGATTTCAGCTATTTCACCAGCTCCACGTTTCCTTCTAAGCACCACTGCAGATTCAGGAGGCTTTTACACAGTGGGAGATAAAACTCCTTTAAATCAATGGATCCAAAACTTAAATGGCAATTTAGCACTGAGAAGCTGTGTCTCTCTTGCTTTTTGGTCTATCTAATGTTGATGCAAGTTGTACGTGAAGATTGGGACTTTGATTTTTAAAAAAGCACAATTCTGCAAGCAAAAGTATTAGCAAAGATGACGTTGAAGAAGCAGCTAGACTTCTATGAAAAAGTAATATGATCTAATGATATGTCAGCAGGTGCGGAGTTGAAAATACAAGTAGTTTTTCATTTGTAGCCCATAATCCTGCTCTGTAAAGAAAATGAAATGTTCGTAATTAATTGTTAAAAATTAGAGAGAAAGGAGTAGACCAAACCTCAGATGTGCTCTGAATTTTGGATTTTTTTGCTATGAGAGCTAAAAGTGTTCTGTATTTTTGACAGTGAGTTATACTACTTCATCCCAATTTATGTCTTAGGATTTTCCTTTGGTTCCAAAGACAGAATTTATAGTCATAGTGTGTGTTTATTCATAATGTAAGAAGTAGTTAGAAATAAAATGTTTTGGTATCTTCAGTCAAAAAGACCTCAACATGCCAACTTCTGAGAAAGATTCTAAGTACCTTTACACTCATACATAGTGTTTCCTGTAAAGTCTAATGGGATATTAAGAGAGGAAAGTGGAGGCAAGTAAGAAATTTGTGCCTTACCTCAAGCAGAAGTAAGGCTTTCATAACAAGATTAGTAGCAGTTGTTGATGATGAGATTTAAAGGGATTGTCCTAGTTTGTTCTTTTACAGACTACTTGTGTAATCTTGGGGAGGTTTTAAATTCTCTCTTTGCCTCAGCTCCCTATTCAGGGGATTCCTCATAGAACATAAAAGCAGTGTCTTCTCTATTTTGATTGTTTATTTTGTTTTGTTGAACCTTTCAGGAAAAAGCATATATATTCACATAGATATATATGTGTATTTAAAAAACCAAACACCAAACAACTTCTCACAGCTTTTCTCGCTTCAGTTTTCTTTGAGTGAAGTTTCAAGGTGTTAGGGCTTAGGATTTCAATAGAAGTAGTTTGACACAAGCTATAAGACAGTGTGATTTATATAAAAACTTGTGGTTTTGGGTGAAAGGTGATGATAATTTTGCTGATTCTAATTATCAAGGTGTGTGAATTGTTACTCACCCTACTATTTTCATATTTTTTCCCCCATCAGCTCTGACAATATGAGTTTTAATTTTCTGAATTTTTCAGAAAATTGTACAGCCCTGTTAAATGCCATGGAGTAAGAAAAATCACACCATACCTTAGCTAAGAATCTTCTTAAGCCTTTGCTAAGGAGTAGTTCCAGTGATCTTCAGAAAAAGGCCTCAAGGTATGAGTGGAAAAAACAAGGTGTATCAAATAGGAGTTGTTATTTCTACAGCTTTAAGAAATCTGCTGTATAAATTACTGTCAGACTGCTTTTGCTTTTCCCTTTTGTGGTTTTTTTCTGTGCGTTTCAACATGACAACTTGACATGATAATAGAAAGATTGTAACCCGTCTTTAGGTAGTTTTTTCATCCCTCTTCTTCCTAAACTGTGCTTTAATGTCCATTATTTTTTTATAACTAAAAATAGGCTTGTTCTCTATTCTTATCCAATGAAACTCTGTATAAAGAGTTTGCTTGGAAACAGAAAGAAAATGACAGCAGTTTTTTCAAGCGGTACTTTTAAGAGAAAATCATTAAAACTTCACTTGGCAAAACTCATATTTGTAAGAGATGTCCTAAAACAAAACTCATAAATGGTCTTCTGCTAATCTCTGTCATTCAATAACTTCTATCTTATTAAAATGATCAGATTTATGAAAAATAAGATATAAACTAAGGTGAGGTTGTTGGTTTTTTGTTTTTCTTTTTTTTTTTTTCCTTTAGTAAAACACTGAATGTTTGCAGCTGAACCACTGGAATACTGGAAGCCTGCTCTTGTAGTACTGGCTGTAATGCACAGATCCTTAGTCTAATACCTGCTCTCAGATAATGAACAGAACCATAATGTTGCAGAGAAAGAAACAGAAACCTTAAGTAAAGTCTATTGTAATCTTGACCTGACCCATTTTTATATGTGTTTGTGACAATTAAAGAGAAGTGATGCTGTGTAATAATGAATTTTATCTTAACACAACATGTGGTGTATCCTGAGTGGTGGTAAGCTGAGTCTGGGGTAAGAAAGAATTAAAGGCAGGACAAGAATATGAGACACTTCCCACATACTCTTCCACTCCCTGGCTGTTGCAGCTTAGTGGCTTTGTGTACTGAATGTGGTTTATTTGTATTTAGAAACCACCACTGGATTGTTCTTCTACAGAAATGTGGCCATTCTCCCTCTCAAACCATACACATTTCTAAAGCAACAGGTCCTTTCAATTGTTTTCACTGCATTGCTGCCTGTTCTTGAAAAGCCACCTCCCTTGGTTTTTTCCTAAGTCTGCACCCTACTGTAGTTTTTTCCTTTATTAACCCTACTATTTCTTTTTTATATTCAGGAAGAGAATGGCCTGTTGATTCTCAAACATCCATATGATTATCCTCCAAATTGCTTTTCTTCTGAGCTTAAGAGATCTACACAAATTTTTCTTGCATGGGAGCTCTTCCATAATTTTGCGTTGTTTTCATTGACCAAAATCTTAGCTTTGAGCAGTGAGGAAGCATTAATGTCAGTAGTAAGCCCTCCAATTTCTTTTGCATGTGGTAGATCCTTGTTGAGCACAAGATCAGGAGCTTAACTTGTGTAATGTTTTAGTAAGTGGGGAGATAGCTTTAAAGGCTGAATTAATTACCTGGTTCTTTTCAGTTGGGTGTCTGATTCCCAAGTGTGTCTTAAAATCCCCCTTTCTCCCTCATGTATATTAATAGAGAAACATGTCCTTTGATTAACAGTTTTACAATATGAGTTTCCTTAAAAAAGATCATTCATCCAGGCAGAAATGCAGTGTAATCATAACATATCCTTGTAAAACAGACAAATATATAATAAAAGATGAAAAAGAAGTCAGTGTGGTGACCTAACTGATACACCATAGTCAAGCTGTGTCATAAAATGTGCAAAAACTGTTTGGAATTCAGTGTTTCCTTCTAATACCAGTAAATAATACAGATATATAAGAAGCATAGAAAGTGCAAAGCTGGTGTTAATTTTCTTTGTCAATCATGAACAAAGCAGGTAAGGTACAAAATCAGATCTTTCAATGGCATCTCTATGTTGTTCTTATTTTTTATCATGATAAAATGCATGACCCATGAAAGTACCAACAATTCTCAAGTCCTTAATACACTTATAAAATGCCTTTTATAAAGGCAGACCTGTCAAGCAAATGTTCTACTTCTCAACATGTCAAGTCTGGGTGCTGAAGGATTTAGTTTTGGAAAGTGTTGAGAATTATCAAGTCTTTTGTAGTGAACAGGAGTTTGTGTTCTGTGTTTTGCTGTATCAAAGCTTCTGTAGTTGGACTGTAGAAACTTGCAGTTGGCTGAACAAACCCAGTATTTAAGTATTCTGTTCAGCCAATGGAAATTTGCCGTTTCCAGAGCAGTGCCAGTTAAATTAAAGCTCTTTGTGTGTGTGTGTGTGTGTCTTTTTTTTTTTTGTCTTTTCTTTTTTCATAGAAGTTATGCTGCCTACAAGCTTGAATAATTATAAAGAAGTCAGTAGAATACTGATCAATTATTTGTTGTATAATGAACTGAACACTTACAGAGCAGATTGTCTGTATTTTCCTTGAACACATAAAGAAAAATCAGTGCTGATGCTTGTGCCAATAGGCCCACCATCGTTCAAGATTTGAGGCGAGAAGGCAGATGCTTTTTGAGATGAACTAGGTATTGAGATGGAATAAATTTGTAGCAGTCCTTTCGATGGGATGATTATCTCCTCCTCATTGCACTGTGCCCATGTATGCCCAACTGTTAAATGTTCATGAGCTCTTTTGTCTGTGCTAATCTGCAAGGGTTTAGAGTAACCTCTCTCAAGTGGCTACACTGGAGCAGGATTTTTTTTCTGCTTCATTTGTATTTGATTTTTTTTTGCTCAGATGAAGGATGTGACAACTACTTCTGACCCATCTGCCCTAAGACCTATGACAAAGTGGTGTTTTTTTCAGCAATAAAGCTGTAGAAATGTTACAACATTTGTTAAAATGGCTTTGTTAAAATGTTCATGGTGTATTTCAGAAGTGCGGAAAAATGATAGTTTTCACCACCTCTGTCTTTACACAAATAATAGTTTTATTTCTCCTCTCATCTCCACTGTCCTTTGACTAAATTAGTGAGTTAAAATGGAAGGATAACATGATCAAGTGTAATGATCAGTGAAACAAAGTGATTTGTGTTTGGTCTGTGGGTATTATCTTGGGCTAGGTTGTAGTAACTGCATGTCCAGTGCCCAGTAGATTAATAAGGAATATTGGAAGGGCAAATATAGTCAGTGTTAGTTGTCCTGGAGGGTACATTGTAGAAAGTCTGCAGGATGCATCCTTGGAAGTTATCAGGACAGACTGAATAAAGCCCTGAGCCGTACAGTCAGACCTCAGAGCTGCCCCCTGAGCAGGAAGTTGAAATAGAGAACTCTTGAGGTCCTGGCAAGCCATGCTGTCACCCTACCCTGCCACGTGGATAACCAGGAATTCTGTCCAACAACACTGCACACTGATAACCCTCATGGCTATCCAAGCATGCAAACAATGGTACTAACGGAAGAATTAAAAAAATTTGATTTTTAACCATTAAGCCGGTTCTATAATAGCAAACTTGACTTTTCCTTCCTACCCAGACCCTCACACTGAAATAATCAGTTGACCCAGACCTGGTTCATTCAGATGGAGCCTGTACAGAAATATAGGAATCCAGCACTTACCCCAGGGGCATTCTTCTCGATCTGCCCCCTGGAGCTGTCTTGGCCTGGCAGGACTCGTGGTATCTAAAACAAAATACTGAAATGAAGTTAACTACTCTCACATGCATTGTTAAATTCAGTGGAGAACATGCATTTTTTGTGTATATTTCTGTGAAGAGCAATGGCTTAAGAATAAAAAGCACATTAGTTACAAAGTCAGTATTGTCAACATTTTGGTTTCATTTAGTAGCTTCCCACTACATATATTTAACACCAACCTGCCTGACACCAGCTATGAACTTTGTGATGATCACTTGTCACATTAGGAAGGCTTAGTCTTGCCAGAGACTCCTGGAAAGCAAAAATGCAATAGTCCTAACACCTGTTGGTGTCTTGTATCAGAGCAAGGTGTACTGCCAGAAGAACCACAATTAAAAATGTGGGAAAAAGAAGAGGAGGGGAGAAAGGTGCGTGGGATATCTGTTTTTCTAACTGGTTACTCAGTTGTTCCTTAAAAATGTGCCAGGGTATGTGAGCACATTTATTGGCGTGTATTTTGTATGTCATGTGCAGCTGTTTTCAGAGGGTATTGAGTTAATAAGTCTTTGGCATTCTTGCATTGCTTGTGCTGTTTTCATCTTGATTGGCCACTCATCAAAATATAAATAAGTAGTTCTCAATTGTTCTGGAGTTCTGTCATTTATGTGTTAATAGAATTCAAAAAAGCATATGCAAGGATAGGAAAACATGGTGGATTTTCTGCCTCATTCGACAATCACTTCAGGGGATAAATTTAAATCTGATTAAGAGTTTAGTTCTGTAGCTATGAGGTATGTGATGGTATTTTCTTTTTAGCTCTTGATGACCCTTAATCAGAAATTATTAAAAACAGTTCAGTGGAAGAACAAGGATTTTTAGTTGATTGGGGTGTTTGGTTTTGAGACATTCTTAACATTTTGAATTCAGTGAATACTGCCAGATTGCTTGTTTTAGAAAAGCAATATTTAATTTTTTGTGTAAGATGTGCAAGCCCAGGTGATTGCAGATACCTTGTCAAAATGTAAAATGTTGAAACCATTAAGTTTGTTAAGAGAGTGTATGGTTTAGATTGGAGCTGTTACTCTGGCTGATTTCTACCTTAAAAAGAGAGAAGTCTTACTCTGCAGTGCTGTGTTTAAAGCATCCACAAAAAATATTGCAAGTATGGTGATAAGGTCAGTGTAGGGAACTGAATTAAGTGGTGGCCCTTTCAGAATGCCTTGAGAGTCCTCTAAACAATCAAATTATCTTAGCCTGGCATTTAAGTGACCCTTAAATTACTGGAGAGGCATTTGAGAAATACTCCTATGGAACTGACATGCCACACAGAAATAAATTTATATATCCATACTGCTTTCCCCCCCTGCTCCTCCTCAAAAAAAAGTCTTTAAAGGAATAAAAAATGGATTTGGACATTACTTGGTTCATTGTTCTTAGCAGTAGGATGGATAGATAAAGCACCACTATATATTTGTTCAGCTTGTTCTTAATTGCTTGCCTGATGGAGATGGCTTCTCAGAAAGATTTAATAGGTCTTTTTAGGCTGCTTCTTTCTAGGTTATCTCTTTCTGGCTAGGCAGTCTTAGTGGTTTCCCCCTCTCCCTCACAGTATTAATCTCATTTTACTCCTTTATCATCTGCTTCCCAGTGAACTCAGTGAGGATTTTATTAGTTTTTCCCTTGGTTACAACCTTTTACAGATATGAAGACTCTTAACACTTCACTCTCCTTTTATTCAAGGTTAACAATTCCAATTATTTTCAGCCATGCCTTTTAGGCTGTTTCTTGTGGCCTCTATCTAGATGCCTTAATTGGCCTATTACTGAAGGTAATGAAGGGAATCACCTCACATGTGAGGTTTATTCTTGATTATACCTGCCTGTTTGCAGTTTGTCTGCTGTTTGAGACAGATGCACAGTATGTTGTTAAGCTCTTAAAGGCATTTATGTCTCCCTGTACCACTGAAGGGAGGAGGTAGAGCTGGAAAGGAGGGAAGGGGAGAAGAGGAAGGTGTTTTTGAGATTTTTTTTTGCTTCTCATTGTCCTAGTATGATTTTGTTAGTAATAAATTCAGTTAATATTTCAAGGTGAGTCTGTTCTACCTGTGATGGTACTCAGTGAGTGATCTCTCCCTGCTCTTACTTCACTTCAATGTATCTGTCAGTATATTTTCTCTCCCCTGTGGACTTGTGGAGGGGAGTGATAGAGTGTGTGTCTGGCATCCAGCCAGGGCCAGCCCACTGTGGTGCTACTTGGGACCTTCTATATAGTTTGGGAAAGATGTGGGAACATAAGAATCCCTTCTTGGAACTCCTCTGCTAAACTTTTCTAGACATAATTCTGGGCTTTGGTGTTTCAAGCTCATTCATTTTTAATACTGAATCTTTTCTTTCAGATATTATTTTTTGTGTTTTATTGCACACCATACACCATGGTTTGAAGTGATCTAGAACATTCTATATAGACAGAGTTACAGACTCGTTTAGGTTGAAAATGACCTTTAAGATCACTCAGTCCAACCGTGAATCCAGTACCACCAAGTGCACCACTAACCATGTCCTTAAGTGCCACACCTGTGCATCTTTTCAATGCTTCCAGGGATAGTGACTCCACCACTTCTCTGGGTAACCTGTTCCAATGTTTGACAACTTTTTCAGTGAAGAAATTTTTCCTCTGTAAATTTCCCCTGGCCATTGCCAACTTGAGGCCATTTTCTCTTATCCTGTCTCTAGTTACCTGAGAGAAGAAACCAATCCTCACCTGGCTACAGCTTTCTTTCAGGTACTTGTAGACAGTGATATGGACTCTCTCTGAGCTTCCTGTTCTCCAGATGAAACTCCTTCAGCTCCTTCAGCTGCTGCTCGTGAGACTTGTGCTCCAGACCATTCACCAGCTCTGTTTCTGTTCTCTGGTCACTCTCCAGCACCTCAGTGTCTTTCTTGTCATAAGGAGTCCAGAACTGAACACAGAAGTTGAGGTGTGACCTCACCAGTGCCAGAGTGACAATCACTGCCGTGGTCCTACTGTATTTTTGATACAAGCCAGGTGCTATTGGCCTTCTTGGCCACCTGGGCATACCCTGGCTCATGTTCAGTCACTGCCAACCAGCACCCCCAGGTCCTTTTCCACCAGACTGCTTTCCAGCCACTCTGCCCCAGCCTGTAGCACTGCCTGGGGTTGTTGTGACCCAAGTGCAGGACCCAGCACTTGGCCGTGTTGAACCTTCTACCACGGGCCTCAGCTCATTGATCCAGGCTGTTCAGATCCCTCTGCAGAGCCTTCCTGCCCTCCAGCAGATAAACACTCCTACCCAATTTAGAGTCCTTTGTGAACTGGCTGAGGGTTCACTTGATCTTGCCCAGATTGCTGATAAAGATTAAACAGGACTGGCCCCACTGTTGGGTCCTGGGGAACATCCCTGGTCCTGGCTGGATGGATGTAGCTCCGTTCACCACCACTCTCCGGGCCCAGACAGCTATTCCAGTGCACCCATCCAAGCCAGGAGCAGCCAGTTTCTCCAGTAGAATGCTGTGGGATGACAGTGTCAAACACTTGTCTGAAGTCTAGGTAAACTGATGCATGGCTTCATTTTGGCTTTTTTTAAAGGGGATTTCAATTTGTTGTCTTAGCCCCTGCTGGCAGTCAGGTGAGAAATGGGAAAGCTGGTGTTAGGGCTCACAAAAAACGTTTAATATCTTTGCTCGATGTGTTTGTGGGTTTACAGTTACCTGAACTCTGTAAGAAACGGCCTGTTGTGTGTGATGCTGTGAGCAGGGGTGGTGATTTCTGGGCTGGGAAGGGCTTTGGGGGTGCTCCCTGGGCTGGATGGCTGCCTTGGGCACAGGGCTGAGGCTCAGGGTGTTTGCCCGGAGCTGTGCCCTGCGGTTGACATTCACCGAGAGGCGCTGATGATCCAACAAAGCCAGCAAGCTGCTGTGCTTAATACAGTTATCATCTGTGCTCTACATTGGACTTTAATTAAATTTCTTAATTAGGCCAAAATCCAATAAATCTAGAAATAGTAATTAGCAGGAGCCAGCTGTTTTATAACTTGTTATCCTGCTGTTGTAGTTTAGACAAGATCTGACTTGAATAAAAGTTGTTCTATCTGCTCATGTTTGTTGTTAAAAAAAATCATTTGCTCATGTTTTAATCCTTGCCTCATTTTGGAGACCATTAATTATTAAAAAAGGTTATAAACCAGTTATGTTTTGTAAAGATACATTTTGTGCTTTATTAGAATATTATGTATCAGCTTTCAACCTGGATTTTTTTTGATTTACACATTCACCTTACTGATTCATCAATTGTATTTTTGTATCTTAGAAATCTGTGGTGCTGGTTGTGAATAAAGACCTCAGTTCTAAATGTTCAATCATCAATTTTTTCAGTTTCAACAATTTGTAATTGGGATTATGTAAATACTACTTAGAAAGTTTTCAATAAATATTTTTCTTAACAAGAATAATTGGAGGTATTCTTCAGGTTTAATGCAATCCTAAAGAGCAGTTTTAGGGCGCTTCCATTTTATTTCATGCCTCTAGCCTGTTGAATTAGAGCAGATTGCACTAAAATTTCCAAATGCAATTACCATGGAGCAGATTGCACTAAAATTTCCATGCAAGTTTCATGGAGCTTAGAGTAACAAGTAGTGTATGCATTGGAGGATCTGGCTGTGTCTGTGTAAATCATTTTCCTCCATCTGCAAACATGCTGATGGTTTGCTTGTATATGTCATATTTTATAAACATCAAAAGCAAATGGAAAGGGATAATTTATCCTATTGAAGTGCAGCAGGCAGAGGATCTCATGGAATAAAGTGATAATTTACTTTCTGTAACCCTCTGGGTGAAATAGTACCAGTAGTACCAAGCACCAATCGTCTTATAGGTTAATTTTATTTTTTCCCAAATGCTACTGCTTGGCTGGGTATGTAAAAATTGATGCTAATTAGATGGCTATGTCACACATATCATATCCAATAAAGCTTATTCAAGTTACTTTTTGAAATTTTAAAAACAATTTCTCCTTTGTGTTAAGTATTCAGTGATCTTAAATTAACTAGCTTTGAACTCATCAAATCTGAAATACAGCGACATTTCATGCTTAGCATTATTTTAGTATAAAGTTTAATTGAATTTTGTTTGTTTTACAGCAGCTACCGTGCTTTCAGCAAACAAATTGCGTTAGTTAAAGAATATTGTGAGGAATCCCACAAGGATTTAAAAAAAGCTTCTAGGTGAACGTTGGCCATAGAATAGAATAAATTTGGTGCAGGTTTGCCTGAAGTGATATGTGTGGAACTGAAGAACTGTAATGTCTGTTGGATTTTAAACCATAATGGTACGTGCAACCTGGTGAACATCTTTGGGCTGTGCTGAACCAAAAAGAACAAACCTGGATCGTGACCTTTAGATGGTAGGCAGAGAGTGGTAATTAATAAATGGTAATGGCCACAGCATTCAGACTCTGTAGGCCTGCCTTGCAACAAAGGAAATCTGTGCCAGAAATGAAAGTTCAAAGTGCACATCTTTCCACTTTAACCCCTTAAAGGACTTCTAAATGACATGTTATTAATAATGTTTTAGAGGGAAAATGTGTAAGAACTGCCATGTTGGTAAAAGAAAAATCTTGGATGTGTGTACGTATACATTTAAAAAAAAAATATATATATATATATATCTTTGTATATATAAAGATATATAAATTATTGCTGTGTAGATAAGGACTAAGTATAAGCCAGCTTTTACGTGTCTTCTTCAATATATTTTATCAGTAATATGCACTTCTGCTGATGTTTGCACTTTCCTCGCCTTTACTGTTCCATTGTGCCTAATAAATATGGATACTTTGATGTAGTAGCATGCATATGTTAGTTCTCTTTTTCTAGCAAATCTTTGCTGACTCCAGTAGCAGTCTGTTTCATCTGCAGCTTTATTTGCTTGGAGGTGTTTATTTAAATACACAGTAAAAAAAGGGTGGTATAGAGCCCAAGGATTTATCCAGTGTGGGAAAACCAAGGGAAGAAAACCCGCCCAAAAAAAACCTGAAACTGGACAAAGAAGTTTTTAAAAATATTTCTGTTCAGTATTTAAGTTAGAGTTAGTAAGTATGCGCACAATTTTTTGAGCAACTTGGTCTAGTGAAAGGTGTCCCTGCCCATTACAGGAGGGTTAGACCAAGATGATCTTTCAGGTCTCTCTCAGCACTCCCAAAGTGCTTTATGATTCTGTGGTTATTTTATGCTTTTCATTAAAGGTGGTATTACAAAGAAAGTGAAAAATAGATTAATTTTTTTTAACTGTCAGGAAAACAAATGAGGTGATATTATTGCAGATAATTTTATTTGACATAAATTGTCTTAATTGTAAATAAAAAATACTTGGTACAGTATGTTTGGTAGCACAAAGAATTTCACATGATATTTCTTAACATATTATTAGAATATTAATATCAAAATTAGCTTGTTATGAAGCAAACAGGTTTGAAGCAAATTTCTCTTGGAACTTACTTGAAAAGGGGAGTTTGCTCTGCACAGGTGTGGAAATGACAGAACAGCACTGGGCTGCAGTTAGGGATGCTGAGTTTGAACTTCATGAGCTGGCAAAGTACAACGAGCTGTGTTAGTGCAGCCAGCGCAGCAAGGATTTTGAGCTCAGCATTTGTCACAATAATGAGAACTCCCTTGTGGGAGAGTTGGAAGCAGGTTTGTGGCTGTTTCTGGTCTCCATACTCCTGTTCTTGAAAGGTGGGTGTTTTGCAGTTTGTGTGAGCAGGTCTCTGAAGTGCTGAAGGAAGGAAAGGCAGGAAACCCCACCCTACCAGGGTATGTCTTGTGTGCACAAAGCCCCTCAAGCTGCCTCCCCCCGTGTCACTGCTGTGGAGCATGGATGTTTTACGGGGATATTGCACGTTCCAGCTCAAGTTCTTCCTGACCTTAGTGAACACCAACATAACGCTTGGTGAAATTGCTGGGTCTGAGGCTCAGACCAGGCTGTTATGCATCCCAAAAATGAACTCTTCCTGCCAAATCTGTAGCCATTTCTGGCTACATCATTTAATGACAGCATTCTGTTTTGGTGTACAGCATATGTGTTGCTGTGTGTATGTGAATATATATATATATATAAGAAAAATGTGTGAGGAGAGGAAGGAAAAAGGATTTCAGAAGCCAGGCTTTGGGAGGCGTGTTTCTACTTTTAATTTGCTTAGTGGAACAAGATTAGTTTCTCTAATGTATCTTGAGAAGGCCATGGCAGCCATATTTTTAGGACACTAAGATTTTCACAACTGGTATTTTCAGATCTTGCTGGGGAGGCTAGAAGCAGAACTTCATGATGCAATAGTGAAGGCAAAGCTCTGTCAAAATATAACTCAGTGAATTCCTATCTTTCTGTTCATTGATGACCAAAATTGTTTCAGCGTATTTTTCCTGATTCTGATTGTAGATGTTTACCCCATAAGAAAGATTATTGGGTCTTTATACTGGCAAGACAATGTCTGCAGGCAGGGGCACTCACCTATCCTTTGTTAAATCCGTCGGGTGTCATTGGCAGGGTTAGACAAGGTCCTGGGCATGCAGCCTTTTAATCAGGTCTGAAACACAAGGGGCTACTTTCAAAGACCGGCTTATTCAGAACTAAGAAGACCTGTTCTGACTTCAATTAGATATGTGTCAGCCAGAACATCTCTAGAAGAAAGCATATTGAGTACTCCTGGCATACAAAAATATTAATGAGATGAAGAGGGTAGGAAGAAGTGGTGAGATATTGTCTCCAATAGGAAAAAGAGAGTTCATTCACTGTAGAATGGGAAGATGGAGCAGAGGAAGAATATAATTTAGTATGTTAAGAAACTTCCATTGACTTTGCAGTTTTGATATCAATAGTCTTGGGCCTGCTTTATTCATGTGAGATGTGGCTTTGGTGCTGCTAGTGAAGAACTGAATGTATTGAACTGAGAATGCCAAAAGCCTTTGCTCTTTCTGTGCATAGGAGTAACTGAGACAAGTAGTGTTCAGTCTAAGTGACTGAAAAATCTGTAGTAGATAAATTGCACTTAAAAACATATATTGGTTGCCTAGTTTAAGAAACCACACTATCTCTTTGCATCTCTGAATATTTAAATACTTCTTGACTGGAAGATGCATTTTCAGTAACAGCTATAAAATGATGTATGTTGTGAAATGTGCCATTATCAGACATGAAATCCTCACAGTGGAGACCTCACTGTAAGAATTCAGCTGGGTAAATAACTGGACTGGAATTAACAGAGAGCTAGAAATTAGCAGCCATCATGCTTACACATTACAGCACTCCCTTACAGTGCTCTTGGTAAAATGGCTGGAGAAGGATGTCACTTCATTGCCGGGTAATTGTTCCATAAAGGCAAGTACATGGAGAGCATTTGGGTTGATTTTTTTCCTCCCATCCCCCATTACTATGATTTTAATTGGAAGCAACTCTTTGTTCATGTAAAACTAGCATGAGGTCCTTTACTGAAAGATAGTGATGTCTTTGTATCAAACAGTGCCTGTTCCAAGCTGTTACGCTTGTCATTGTTTAATTGAACTTGCTGAGGTTTCTGGGAGGAGGAAAGTTTTACCAATCTCCTCCTGTGAATCCGTTTAACATGCTGTTTCTGAACAGAAAAATATCCCATTTATGAGTAGGTGGAATAATAGCCTATCTGGATTCCGATACTTATTAAATAGTAAGTCTTTGTCAAAGTCGGCAAGAGAGCACTGGGAAGCACAGAATTTGCAGATGTACAGGCTCGTGCCATTTTTATTATCGTTCTGAAATCCGTATTGCGCGCGCAGCAACTGTGTGCTTCATAGAGAAAACGCAGGCGTTTGTAACCTTGCTGTTGGAACTGAAGCATTTCCTGCTGATAGGCTGCAAACCTCAGGTCAGAGTGTGTGCCTTAACAGAGCTAATGGATGCTGTCGGGTCTGGGAGCACAGGTTTGCTGCCGCTGACATGGAGCACGAGGCTGGGCTGCCTCGAGTCCCTTTGCACAGTTCCTTGCTGAGTCACTGGGTGACCTTGTGTAAACCTCTTCCCTTGGCATAGGCTGCCTGCAGAGGAGGAGCACTAGCAATGACCTGCTTGTTCTTGGATGAGGAGTTCAGTGAAGCTGCAGATTCGATGTAAATGGTTTTGTTTGTTTCTTGCTTTATTAATCTCATGATTGGCACTGTGTGTTGATAATAAAAAAGGAGATGGGGAGATACGTGTTCAGGGACTGAGGGGAGGGAGCTGGGATGGAGGGTTGATAACTTGTCTGAAGACCTTATCTTTGGCTTCCTGGATTTTAGAGCATATTCCAGTTGACCCTGCAACACTGATTCAAAATTAAGAGGTCTCTATTTAAAAAGCAGAAAGAGTAATAGGAAAAGCTGGTACTGAAATTTTAAAATAAAATTTCTTCCAGCCTAATGTTACTTTTAACCTTTAATATGGCTTCTTGTATGCATACATACAAGTCTGTTCTTAGGAATATACATATAGAAATAGAGATAGTAGTGTTATGGTGGACTGTCTCTGTAAAGGGTCCTTGACATCCTATCTCACCCCTCCAGACAGATAATTTTATGCTGTTCTATGTATTTTAGATTTACAGCTATTTGCTCTGTTTGTATACTGATCTGCCTTTTTTGGAACTAACTTGCCAAAAATTATTGAGTTACAAGTGTTTGTATACAAACCAGCCGCTAAAGCCAGGAATTTGTCTAAAATGAATGAAAAAAATTAAAGGAAAGACAGTGATCCTATGAGATTTTTGTGACACTGTAAAGGAAAAGCTTATACTTTTCCAGTTTTTCACATGATACCAAATTCCAGCTGGCAAAGATCCTTGACACAGCACTTGACTTTCATTCAGGTTGAAATTTTAAATGTACTGATTTTAAATCTTCCCTTATTAAAAAGTGTATTTTAAGACTTCTTGTACCTTTGAGGATCTGGCTTATAAAGGGAAGGACTGCCACAGAGCTGCAAAGAAGAGTTTTGTAACTAGTTTGTCAAAAACTCTGAAAGATAAAACACATACCATGAAGTATCATTGTTATGATGCAGTGCAGGTTTCTTGAAGTACACAAGGAAATTAAAAGGGAACACTATTACTTGTAGCAATGGTCACATTTGGCAATTTTCAAACTGATTGCAAATGCCGATGTGAAAATTCATTACTTTTTAATTAATCATGTGAAAGTTAAGTTTGATGATTGAATAGCCTTTACATAAAAGATTTTCAGTTAAGATATAGGAAGCAGATTTCAGGTTGTTCAGACTTATGGATCCATTTATTTCTTTATGAGGCCATTGTATGTATTTGCTTGTACTCGTATAAGTGTAAAATGAATGTCATGCATATTTATATACTGCATGAACTGCTGAGGCAAAACAGCAAATAAACAAGCCATATGTGAGAGAAGCTAAAAGGCCTGAATGGCCTAATAAATCTTGCATTAGGCTTATATTTTATGAATACTAGGCCCTGTGGAGCACCGTTGAAAAAATAGGAATTCTTTTTGGAGGGTGAAACCTTTGCTTTTCCATTGTGTGAAAGAGTTTTGGCATGCAAATACATGAAGTTGTTTTACCAGTGACAGACATATGAAGAATCCTTATTCAGGCTTTAAAACTGAAAAATCTCTAGTATCTAAAATATTCAAGAAGGGAGTGAGTTGGTGATCTTAGATCACTTTGATAAAGCAGCACTGGACACGGTGTGTGGGAGTAGGGAAGAAAAATGGTCTTTTAAACCTTCACTGCACCAGCCTGTGCCTGTGAGTAAGCTGGATAATAGCAAGACAAAATAACTTTGGTTGCTGGGTAAGTCCAGTAAAAAATGTTACTCAGCAACTTGAAACTGATCTGGAAGCAAAGCATTGCCAATGAGCACAAAGCAAAGCAGAGCAATGGCACAGCATCTCCCTTAATTGTTGTCCCATTCCAGTGGGAGCCTACAGAGCTGGACTCCCTGCTGGTGTGGCACAGGCAGACAGAGCAAGAGGTGTCAAGCCAGGGGATGAGAGTTACACAAAACTATTTTTGAAGCCTGGCTGGAAACTCTGTCTGGGTCTGTTCATCAGTCAGAAAAGACTAAAGAGAGTGTGTTGAAGAGCATTATTTATTTTGTTCTTAAAAGTTCTCAAAGCTCACTGATGTTTAAGACTGTATAACAAAGAGAAGAATATTCCTTCGAGTTTCTTAATGCACTCAACACGCTCCTACTGAAGTGTTAGACCCCTCACTTTTATACTTTTTAAGATGATGCTTTATGGATGATTATAGAAAACTTTGGTGTTCCCATCTTTGTTGCATTTCTACAAATCCTATGGTAACATAAAAATTAATGTAACCTAAAAGAATAGTCTCTTTTGTAATGTCTGAGTAGCCTAAGACCACTTTTCTATATGGAACCTGTCTAGAAGCTTATTTTGTGTGAGAGAAAGGACCTTGGATGGGAGGGCCTCCAAGGAGTAGGTTAGTTCCTTTGACAGACCTGGAAGCAAGAGGAGCCCACAAACATTTTTGAACAGGCTGAGAGGTGTCACCAGTCTTAGCCTTCAGCAAAGAAATCGGGGTTGGGGAAAACATTTTATGTCAACTGATTGTTTTTTCCCTTGTTTTCTAAAGGTATAAAAAGACTGGTTCTTAGTGTTAGTGAGGCTGTGTAGTCTCTGGCCATGCCCATTGAAAGTCCATTGAATATGTTTTTTAAAAGCTTTAGTGCATTTGGTATTTAATGAATACAGAATGCCATTCATTACTATATTAATTAATTAATAGTAGGCTTAAAGGACGTAATTTCATATGGATAGCTTTCCTTGCAATTGCTACTTCATCTGGTTCATCTTAATTACTGAAGAAGTTTTTGTATGACTATTACACATAAGCACTATGTAACATAGAGAATGCAGATTTGCCTAATTCTGCATGCAAAAGCAACCCCATCCTGCAGTTTGCACACAGTATCTGTCATATAAAATCTAGTAAACACTGTAACTAGCTTGCTTTCCAAATGTGTTTTATAGTTTTAAATCAACCATAGAAGCACATCACACTCAGGGTCTTCTGAAACACATGCTCAGGAATTCCTATTGCCCCTACTTCAGAGAAAAAGAGAAAGAATAAGAAGATTTTTCGTTGCATTGACAATCCAATTAAAATAGCAAGGTGTCAGGAGTGATACCAATTCCTCTGAAAGCACTGTTTCAGTCATTGGTAGGCTCTCCATCTGGGAATTGTGGCATAGTAATCTGCAGCAAGGCAAAAAGAATAACATGGAAACAAATTTGAATTGTTGACCTAATTTTGGTAGCCCATCATTGCTGACAGAAGTTCAAATGATCCCAAAGGATTCCCTATTGTGGGTATGCCAAAACAGAAAGATGTAACATAAAGGAGGCAGGAAAGTGAATGACTACTTCTATATCTGTCATTGCTTCTAGTATCCAAATAAAAATTCTGTGTTTTGTTCACCAAAGGTGTATTTTGCAATAAAAACAAGAGTTTAAAACAGATCAGGTAAGTTTTCATCAGTATTCCCTGGTAGTAATGAAAGAAGTATTTGTAGCCAAGAACTTGCTTTTTATCACGTCTTTAATTTCTGCCATATTGGTTTCAAAGTTGGTATTAAAAATAAGAAGTAAGAGAAATTTTCTGAAGTCTTTTTGTGCTCTTTAAGTTTGTTCACTCTGTAAAGAATGGAGATTGTGGTTGCACATTTTTCAAAGTGTATATTGCTCATATGTAGAGTGTTCTATAGAGGTCATGCCACGGTATTTTCCTGCTGATAAGTCTTGGTGTTGCAAGGGGATGACTCTGTGGCATGGTCTGTGCTATTTCTTCCTTGGTCATGATGCATTCACATTGAAGCCTCTCTTTAGATTGTCTTTGCTTTCAGGAGATTGTTTTAAATACCTCTTTTTTTTTTTCTTATTTTTCTTTTTTTCTCCTTCTTTTTGTCTTTCCTCCCCATCTGCTTTTGGTGCAGCCACAGCAGAAGGCAGCACATTTCTGGTTGTAATACTGTGTATTAGGCAGACACTGAATGGCCAAAGGAGAGAGCAAGTGATATATATTGGGCATAAGTGTTTGTTGCTGGCAGGTTCTGGCTGTCAAAATGTTAAGTCATTCATGAAGGGCTGCATCTGTGCCAGTTATTTATGTGTAAATAAAGTTTTTGCTCTGTTGGAAATAACAGGGAGTCTCGTACCAAATAAGCATCATAGTCTTAGAAATCCAAGAGCAGGGGCAGGAAAGGGAAGATGCAATCTCTTTGCATGTATTTTGTATGCCTGACAAATAGATCTCTTAAAAAGCTGTAAATCAAATTAATATCATGCATAGAAAGCTTTCAAGTAGAATACAAGGCACCATAGTAAAATGTCATAGGTTTTTTGAAAGAAATATGCTTTTTTAATCCTTGAACATTTGGTTGTACGAAAGAACCCCTTCCCCCTGCTCCTCTAGCTGTCAGTTAGAATAACTTCTGGCAAAAAGCCAGTGGTAATGTACATATTCTCGTTACAAAGCACTTGCCATTTCTAGCAACTACTGCAGAGAACTCACAGATGTGCTCAGGACTGTTTTCCAGAAGAAATTGCCTTTTATTTGGGTCGGTCTTGTTTTATGCTTAGTAATTTTAAAGAAAAAAACCCCTTGTTTTCAAAAAGTCTTCAGAATGTGGATCAGCTGTACAAAGACAAAGGGAGGGCTTCCAAAACATTCAGGGAAACTGTTTTTCTGTTACCATATGCCAGGGATGATTGCTCTTTCTTCTGCTCTGGGATTATAGTTGGATCCTGGCTGTTTCTCTTTGAGGTGTGTTGGACAGAAGGAAGGTTTTCTACCACTCTTTACAGAATGAGGTGTTCTTTTGAGCTCTCCCACCCCTTAGAGTCCCCAGACCCTGCACATGTGGACTGTACACAACATTACCCTAGTTGTCAGAGGAATTGTCCTCAGCTGTTCTGCTTTTCAAGAAGAAATGTAAACTAGCTGTCCACCTTACTAGTTATTTTTTTGAACTTCTGTAAGTAATGCACTCTGTTTAGAGTTAAAATGGACTAAGATGTCCCATGTGAACAGATCTGGCTGAAATCTCTGAGAACCCAAGTGCTTTGCCTGTTTTGGGAATCTCAAGGAAAGGCTGGAGGCTGGCATCGATGTTTACTCTTACCTTTAAACTTGCTTTCAAGATGCAACACTGCCTGAAATGATGGAGGTAAAGTGTAAGAAACAGAACTTTCATCAAAGATTCTATGTATTGCAGTTTGTGATTAAAAACCTGAACAAACAATCTGGAATACCTTCCATTCTTTCTTAACTATTTGGGAAATGTTGACAAGTGTTGCTAGCTATTTCTATGTAAACAGAGAAAACCCTTCATTTTTATAACACTGATTTGTCTAGGGAGCCATAAAGAACACAACTGAGTCAATTTTGTTCATTTAGTATTTGCTGCCATAACTACAGGATATGAACATGTTGGTGACTTCACTGCACTGAGTGAAATTAGTAATGTATCAAACATCAGCTCATCTGTCAAGTTATTTCTATAATAGTTGTGGTTCTTTGAGGTGCTTTGGGTGTGTGTGGTATATTCTGAATTCTGAATGAATTTCAACAGCTGTAGTTTATGCCTTCTTTGTTTGTAGGTTAACAGATACATTTCCACAGTAATTGCTTCCCCTCTTTATCCTTCCTCTCCACCATTAGAAATCGCTTTAGTTTAGCAGTTACTGGAAATGAGAAATTAAGTATCCAATTATTTAAAGTTATTTTTGTATTACCGTATATTTTAAGAAGCTATAGGAAGATTACTGAAGGATTATTGGGTTGTAGTTTGCCAGTGGTTGCTGGTAATTCGCTGTGAATAGCACTCTAACAACTTGTACTGACTGGCTTAATTAGGTGTTTCAAATTTGTCCCAGTTTTTACAAGACTTATTGCCAATTAATCTTCTTTTTTAATCTCACTCATATGCTATGCTACTGGAACATCCACATTCAGAAGCAGATATTGTCACATTAATATACTACTTCTTTTTATTTGCTCTTATTACTGTAACTTACACATGTTCTAGATCTCTGTTTCATTGTTCTCTCAAAAGTTTTGTAAACACTATTCTTGTTATATAGTGAGGCCAGTTGGCCAAAAACAAAAGATATTTTTTATTTCCGAGTTTACTAGAGAATTAAAAAAACCCTGTTAATCTTAACAATAAGCTTTTAGGTTCAAATAGCTTATTTTTAGAAGAATTAGTGTTACAGAATTAGTAGGTATGTTAAAAGATAAGTACATTTCTACATGTAGACAAATTACCCAGGTAACTTGGGAATTTGGAGCTGTGGTTTTCTGGGGTTTTTCCCCCTTTGAGTCTTGTGGGTATTGGCCTGTTTTGTTATCATCTTACTGGCCTGATTGCTTTCTACTTGCCTTTTACAAGTAAATTCTTGCTTTGTCTTAGGTGTTTCTATATTGCATGTTAATATGGGGAAACCTTCTCTTTCCCTTTTATTCAAATGTATTCAGATTGCTAACTGAAGGCCAGAAGAAAGCAGCAAAATATTTTTTGTGGAATAACACTATTGGAATATTTAAGAATAGGGCAACTGAAAAAGGATGACGAAGATGGGGTGAAGTGAGACGTATCTGATGTCATAAAAAATAGAGGCACTTGGCCTGAGGAGGTTTGTTACTATATAAATAAATTGAATTCCTCTTTCCCAGTCTTTTGTGCTACTTAAATATGCCAAATAAGCTGTTTAAGCACTTTGATCTTCTGCCATGATCTGGCCCTAGCTGTACTTTCGTCCTTTGCAAAAGTATTCTATCATAGCAGTGAATTTGGCCCTAAGGAAATGAATATGCAGATTTCCTTCCTCCATTAAATACTACCTAGATGCCTGTCTTTATTGAACAAATAACCCAGTAAATTCCCTGAGGATTTAGGATTTAAGCCACTAACAATGGAATACATGGCCTTAAACAAACCCCTAGAGAGAAATGCAGTATTTCTCAGCAAGGGAAGTGGCTTTGAAATTATGTTTTTGGGACTGGTGCGGTTGGAGGCAGTCCTGATGTATTTTATGTGAAATACATTTCTTTGGTAAGGATTTGAACATTGTACATGATAGTAGTTATATCCATCATCTTTCAGCACAGTTCATGTGTGGAATTCTGTCTGGCTTCCAGCCCTCCAACCCCCAAAAGACAAAGTGTTTGACCTGTTCTGTGTTGTGCCTGCCAGCTCTCTGCTTTGGAGACCCCCATATGGCCATGCCTGCTTAAGGCATTGCTGAAATCTGTTTGGCTTGTTCAATTCACTTGTCCTCAATCTCTAACACAGGGGGCAAGCCAAGAGAAGATTTAGTACTGAGCCTTTATTTTTTTCACTCTGCCATGAAAGGTATAGTTAAAGGTGTTTAAAGACTCTAGGAAAACTGAGGTAAATGATACTCATTAAGGAACTTGAATTGCATTCTGTCATTAAGCTTTCAATGATATTTTCCATGAGGATATCCCCATAACGATAATTTTATTTCTGTAAATTTTTCTGTGCATGGGAAATACCAATTCAAATTAACATGCAGTGAACATCAACAAAAACTCAAATGCTTCTGTTGTTTCCCCTTGTGATAAAAATACATTGAAATATTATAAAGAAATATGAAGTAAGACAATATCAAGACAATATCATTGTCTTTTGATTGTTTTCAGAAAGGAAATTGTTATCATTGCCTTCAAGAACAGAATTCGGGTTTTCTAAAATTTAGTCTTGTCCTCCTTTCAATATGACACATGATAACTTCCTTATGTTGGTATGCTTTTGGTATTTATAAAGATTCATTACAGTGGACAGTCTGTATGTGACAATTTATAGGTGGTCACCATGACAATTTAGGTATCCCAAAACCTAATAACTTGGGTTGAAATGGAATACAAATTTAGTGTTAGCTAGGCAGAGTTAACAGTCTGCATTGACCTCATCTAATTGCCAAGGAGCTTAGCAGCTTCCATCCTGCTTTCACTGAGGACCATCTAGCAAAGGCCACCATTCCATATGTGTTCTTAATGGAAAGAAGATGCCACGCTTGCAGTTTTATATGACACCCTGTGCTGCTACATTTTATTACCCTGTGTAAATAAATTTCAGTTGCATTGCTACCATCAAAGCTGTTAATGGAATCTGATTTGTATTAAACCTCTTTTGTTTGGTTTAACAGATGATGTCGCTAATATTGCTCAGGAAGCCCTCCTTGCTGATGGAGAGGAGAACATTCCAACAGGACTAGAAGCTGTGGTGCGGAACATCCCAGAACAAACATAGCTTGAGATTTAGCTGCTCAGTCTTCACCTCTTTAAATTACTATAAAACACAACTGCCTCAGAAACCCGTGGACAAGAGAAAGGTATTGTGCATTGCCAGCATGTTGGTTGGGTAGGAAGAGAATAAATCTGCCATACAGATATTATGCTGTCATTTTATTAGAGACAATATAATTTGAAGCTTGAAGTTTGGAATTCTTTTTGTACTGAGAGAGACTTTTAAACACAACCAGATTTCGCAGGCAATAAAACAAACCAAATCTGTATGAAGCTTTTTTTTGACTTTTTGTGAGGTGCTTTCATTCTCTTTACAGAGACACTTTCTGGATTCACTGAACAGATTCTTGATATAAACATTTTCTCACTTGTGATTTCTTTTCTTTGTTAATTTTTTAAGTTGTTTCCCCACTGCCACCACCATCCATGGCATCTAAGATGTGCAGTACAAACGGATGCTTAGAGTCTTATATTTATCATAGGCTTGCTAACTTGACCACTGTGTTACCTCAGCTATATCTGTCACCATTAGCAAAGAAGAAGGGCTTTAGTTGCTTTGGTCTCATTCAAGAGAGCTAAGCTCCTTTGACAGACTTTCTCAACCTTGTGTTCACTTTTATGTGTTCATAGTGTGTACATGGCTGGATATTCAGCAGGCAGTTATGTATGCCATGCATAAACCCCAACATAATATTTTGTTTGCTTCAAGGATCATCTTGAAATTACCTGTTCCTCCTATTAGAGAAGTATGATAAGGATGGCAGTTTAACCCCATGCCTAATTTTTGGTATTTTCATCTTATGGTAGTCCTGCAGTGATGACAGAGTTATTAGGCTTAGAAATATTAGGAAATAGTAAACCCCTACTCTGTGTAGCTGTTCTTTCTGCAGCAAAATGCTGTTGATCCCTAGAAAAGACACTTGTATCTAAAAAGATACAGAGAACATAACTGAGGTTTTCCAGAAAACTGTAGTACAGAAAGAAAAGCAAAGCTGCAGTAACCCAGGAAATATCCCTTCCATTGGGGCTGTTTTGTAGTTTGAATATTGAAATGGTTGCCTCTTTGCTATTCACAAACTTTGCTTGATTTGAAATATACCTTGTTATGTTTAGTATACTTCATAGTGAACACTTCCTTCTCTGAATTGAAAAGTATGATACTAAATAAGGCAAGTGCTATGGGAACTGAAAGCTGTGGAATGCATGATTGTTAATAAAAAAAGTCATGAGGAAGGAAAGAATAAAGTAAAAAATGTAGGCTATAGAATGAGTCTTAGGGTCCATCTGTTTTCTATGACACTGAAATACAGCTACTACTTCATTGTAGTATCTTTGATTTTAACACTTCACAGAATTTCATTGTAGTATAGTCATTATAAAGAAACATAAAGAGTGAAAAAGAATGTCTAAAATGATTTAATATTTGCGCATGTAATTAACTTTCACTATAGAGAATAATTATTTTCATTTGTAATTTCTGTTTTGTAACTAAATGTGTTTTGGGGGCAACAGATAAACTGATGTGACTACTAAATTCTCTCTTCTGTATCTGGGAGGGTAGTTCATCCTTTTATTCTGGCTGGATTTAACACATAATGGTAAATGCATGAGGAACTTCAGTCATAGAATTATCTAAAAATATTATCTCCATGTCTACTTAATCATAGCAGAAACTAAATGATGCTGATTCTAGAAAGAATTAAAATGCTGAACTCTAAACCCAGCTGATCACTTGGCTTTCTGCAAAGGCAAATGTATTTTAATTTTTAAATTTCAAAAGGATGCTATTTAAAGATTATTATCCCCCTGTTGTCCTTTAGACTGGTCTGTTCCTGTACGTCCAAACAGTGGAACACAGATTAAAAAATTGATTTAGACTTAATAGTTTGTTTAGCTGACTCTGCATAATAAAGATTGAATGTTCTAAACATGAGCCTTCAACAGCCAGTGTATTTTGGAAAGTGATTTCGTCATGTGCCAGTTATCTGTATCCATCCTAACAGTCAGAACTAGCTTATGAAAATTTGAGCTGTGGGTTTTCATTTTCTGGATTGCCTATGCACATTTGCCCAGTGCTACAGGAAAACATCCTGCCTATCTGGTCCTTGTTTTTCTTTTCAATCAGTCATATTTCTTGCAGAGCAATGTCCTGTTATTTGTGTAGACTATTCCTGATCTCTTCCAACTGTCTCCTCAGACTGGAAGTGCAGACACAAGCATTCATGCAGGAATGATGCTGCTGTATCATGCAGCTGTGAGTTGGCACTTTGCTTTAGAGAATGGCTGGCTGCTGCTGTGAAAATTTAGGATTGCTGCAGCATGCCTGGCCCTGCAATAGGGCCAGGCACATTTTTTTAAATTGCTCTTTCTTTTTGCTGACTGATCATGAAATCTATCAAAGATTGATATTTTCCCTCTCTCTGAATGCTGAGAATTAAATTGAGATAAACTTTGGTATTGCTCTCATGTGTCCATTTTTTCTTAACATCCTTTGAACAAACAATCTGTGCTGACTAATCCTCTATACAATTATTACTTATGTTCACTGCCATGTGATTACAGATCCATTGTTTTCCAAACACAGAAAACAAGTATTATAACATGCTTGTGTCTAAATTAGAGTTTTTCTTACTTGCAGATGTAACAAGGTAGCACATTTGGGTGGCTGGTGGCTGTGCTGCTGCTGGCAGAATTCCCACACACGTTTTGCCACTAGATAAGTCTGTGGTTGGTAATGGTTGTGTGGAGATAAGTGACGTTTCACTTAGTCATCTAAAAGTAATCATCTGTGTGCTGAGTGTTTGCAAGAGGTCTTAAAAAGAAAACTAAACAGACCTTTCTGACAACATGGAAAGGGCTCTCAAATATATCAGGCTTGCTGTCCAGTATTAAAGCACAGCAGATCTTCAGTCTTTTCTGGAGCTCCATGTATGTTCATAAATGAGTATAATGGGAAAAAAAGGTATGAACTGTGAGAAACCTGTAGCCTATGTGTTGTGCATTCAGTAAACAGTAGTGAGAGGTCATAAGCTTGGCGGTTCTGAGAATTCCTTAGGATGTACCAATTTTACAGCACCTGGTGCTTTTTCTTGATAAACAGGCTCTCTCTTGGTTATGGTTGTCTTTCTAGCTTTTTTTTTTGTTGTTTTTCTGAGCTTCTCAATTCAATTAATTTGTAATGTCAATTACAAATGATGTTTTGAATATTAAATAGCTTTGATAATGGGATTTTATTATGGCAGTACATGTATGCATGTGGGCAAAATCCTGTTTTGTGCATAGCATTGTGTAAATGTTGATTTCTAGGAGAAAAATCTTGAAGGACTCTAATTTTAATCTTAACACTTGCAATTTATCCTTTCTGAAGGAAACCCATCCTGTGCACATCTCCACATACTATATTTATACAGTTATGCTGGATGTTATTACAACACAAGACAAAAATGTGAGATTTTGTTGTAGAAGGGAGGCAGAGAGTATTTGGGCATTTGAATTAACTTCCAACAATCAGATTAAGGATCAAAAATGCACACTCTGGGACAATGAAAGGAAGCATAACCTTGTTATTTGCTGGAGCAGACTTGCATATATCAAAGCAAACGCCTAGTAATTTTCTGTTCTTAATCCCTTACAACATTTGGGAAGTGTTAGTGAAGATCTTTCTGATGTTTCCAGATGTCTCTACTGCAAAAAAAAAAAAAGAATAAATAGTATGTGTTTGTAGTGTAGCCATTTGAATTGATATGCCCTGGGAGAGGAATGAGCATGGTTTCACTTAAGAACTCCTGGTTTTCACATTTTTCACTGAAACAGGCAGCATTTCAGCATTTCCCCTTCTGTGTGCAAGGGCAATGTACACAGGTAACAGCCAAGTCTTGATTTACATGAAGCTTTCAGTTTTACTAGTATAGGTTTGCTATGTAGGAGGTGAAAAATTACAGTGCTACTGCCATAGCTCTGATAACCTTAACCTTAAAGGAAAATTTTATTCACCCTTTCACTTAAAGTTTAGAGAGATGGCATAGAAAGAATAGTTCTTGGCAATACTTATTTCCATATTTTTCCACCAAGTCTTCATTAAGACTAAATTTGTCTGTGAAGTCACTGTCAGCACCCTAAACTTGAGGCTTTCCTCTGGCTCCTCTTCTAGAGGATGAGGTGGGAAGAGGAACAGAACTGAACACCAAGATCAAGTAATAGCAGAAATTATATGAACATATTGGTACACAACTGGATTCATAGATAGGATTGAAACTGTGTCAAATTTACACAATAATACAACTTGAATAAAGATTTCTGTCTGTGGTCACAGATGATTTACAGACATTTAGACCTTCCAGAGAACAGCCTTCTTTGCAGGCACCATGGCAAGAAGGAGGTTGTGTTCTGGAGCAGTGAAGCATAAACATCTTTCATTTAGCCATTGGGACATCTGTGAGCTTTAGATGACATGTCTTGGCCTCAACTTTCTGCAAAACACTGTATCATCTTCACAATTTGCTCTCTGAAACAGTATAGTGAAATGAAACCTTGATTTCTCAGTGAAGGAGAGATGTTTTATAGGTAAAGAGACATAGGATGTTCTCTTCAGAGTGAATAACAAATCACTTTTTAATCCCCCTAAATGTCAAAATCAGCTTGCCTGTGACAGCACTCAGCACTTTAGGATACACTGCTAGCAGTGCTGTGCCCCCATAAATTGCATGCAGAACTTGCATATTAAAGCACTCAAAGTTGCATGTGAAAGTAGTCTGGTTCTGTCTAACATTATCCCAAATTTAGGAAGCTTTTAGGAAGCTTTGTTTCCATATACACACACATATATATATATATGTGTGTGGGTGGGTGGGTATGGGTGTGGGTGTGTGTGTGCCTTGATTAATTTCTGATTGATTGTGTGCATTGATTAATTTCTGGAGTTTTATATTTATATCTACTTGACTGTTTCCCTCTTTTTAAGGTGAACTATGACTGAATGCATCTTTTTTTTTAACAATCTGAGGTACGCTATCCTTAAAATCATGATGTTGGTACGTGTATCTGGATAAATATATTTTCTGCAACTGTTCATGGCTGACACATTCAACTTTTAGTATCTTCAGAGAGCACATTTGTATTTCTGGTGGCCAACTTGCCAGCAACATTTCCAACAAGTCTGGAATGGTTTGAATCAGATTTGCTGGCAGTTACCAGAAGGATGTTTTATTTGTAGTCTTCTCACGGTGGTGAAGCGTTCCCTATTTGTGGATATTGGAAGATGGTTGCATAAAGAGTTCACAGTTCACGGTTTCTCCTCTGTGCTCTTCTTGTGCTTTGTCATGTTTGTCTCTGTCTTGTTTAACCAGAGAAAGAAGCAAAAGTTTGTCTCCAGGCTCTTGCTGTGTTAGTATCTAGCTGTGCTTTTTACTGCCTGCAGTTTGAAGCCATTGCACAGCTCCCTTTCAGAGAGCTGGGAAAGGAAAGAAGCTACTGTCTGGCTGAAACACTCAGTTTGTATATTTTATCCCAGGTGATGCAGTTCCATCAGCCAGTTCCCAGAGTGACTTAAACTGTTCACTGCAATGGACATTCACTCAAATACCAGTTTTTGAAATACCAGTTTTAGCTGTCTGATTGTCAGAGCACTGCTGTGAGAAAGTTAACAGATCTTCCGAGAGAATTGCAGTTTTGTGGGGCACTAAATTTGATGATTCCTGCCAAAAATAATTGCAGATTCTTTCTAGGTCTCTTAAGTTTCATTTCTCCTTACATGTATCCAGTCTCTTATTTCATAATATTGTCCTCAGAATATATTTCTGATAGTCTTTCTGCAAGTCTAATGCCTGCTTTACTGAGAGATTAAGTGATTTGGTACAAGATGCCTTGTATTTTCTGTAGATGGAACTGTAGATGGAACCAAAATCCATCAAGCCTTAGCCTGTTGCCAATCAGATAATAATAATAATTATCCAGTTAGATTTGAAATTAGATTTGCATGTGCAGTTCAAGAACATTGAAGCTGAGCAGGAGTTCTTGAAGCAGTAATCAAACAAAAGGTTTTAAGGAGGTTCTAAATTCTTGAGCACCTACCCAAAAAGGTAGATACCTTTTTGGGAATTCTATGAGTCTTCAAAATTTAAGCAACAGCACTGCCAGTTCTGTAGTGTATATCCTTACTTTGATCTCAGGAACTAAGGAACTTGGCTTTAAAAGTGGACCACGATGGGAATTTTGGAAAAAATGCAGCATGTTCTTTTGTCAGTCTTCCTATATTACCGGACTGGGCTGATACCTTCATTTTGGCTAAGAGTCCTGCTTTTAATGAGAAGTTGTGTGAAAGTTGAGTCATCCCTTGGTAGGTGAAGAAGTTTTGTAATTCTTTGTTTGTGCTGACTGATGGGCTCATGCTGCTCTGCACAGAGCTGTGTGATTCTTCTGTGCTGGAGCAGAGAGGTGAGAATGTGATCTGTCTGGTACAGAGGTAGCTTACAGCCTTAGTAAAGGTAGGCAATAGCACGAAATAATTACTGAGATCAGAGACAGTGGAATGAAATCATGTCCCCTCTGTTTCCTTCACTGTTCAGCTGGTAAGAATATCACATCCAGAAGCATCTTTTCTCCTCCTTACACTTGCCTGACCTCTCGAGTCTATCCTATTATTTACAAAATAATAAATTTTCAAGATGAAATTAAGTGTTAGATGACCCCAGATTTTCTGTCATTGAGGTTCCTCCTCTCTCTTGAGTCATCAAATTGGGAATCTGAACCTCTCCCCCTAAACCTTTCAGTTGCCTTGTACATTTTCTACACAGCTATCATTCCCGAATTTTTAGTTTTTCTAGTTTCTGGTTTTAGTTATTCTATCTCTTTACAATAAAATAAAAATAACAATAGTGATAGGTTTTAAAAAAATACCCAAAGGAAGCTTCCCGCAAAAATCAGGTGAGTAGCTAAACAAAACTGGCCCAGTATAATCCAATAGACTAAATTTGACAGGTTGATTATATTTGTGGAGTGTCAGTGATTATCAATAAAGATGCTAGAATCTGTCTCTGTATTTGCCATTTATCTAGCTCTAACTGAGAAATGCTCTAACATGCCCTTTCTTCCTCCTTCTGCTTTTGCTCTTAAATGTTCTGCTTTGATGGGAGTGCCGCTCCAGTGCGAGCACAGGGATCTCCCTGCTCATACCCAGGGCACAGTGAGAAGGTGCAGAGGCTGGTGCACTGTGCCAGACACCAGGCACAGGTCAGGTCTCCTCTCTGTGCTGGGAGGAAAGGAATTGGCCCAGAGATCAGAGGAGCAGCTCTGCCTAGAGCAGTTGCAGTGAGCCCAGCACCCTAAAGCACTGTGTTGTGTAACAGGGCTGAGTTGTGGAGGTTGTGGAGAGAGAGTTCTGTTTTACCATTTTCAGTTACATTTGAACTTTGCCTTTCTGTCCTAGTGTCTCTTTTATTTTATGTGTGTCACGAGACTCCTGTTTGTAGCATTTTGTCTTTTAATAGGGCCAATAGAGTGATTTTAATGATTAATGATTTGATAAATCCTTGAAACAATGCTATAAGTGAGATTGGGTAAATATTAATAATGTACATTCATTGAAGCCAGTGAATATTTTTTATTCACTTAAAATAAAAAAGTCCTGGAATCAAGCTCATAGCTTTCTGAGAAGGGATTCAGGTTAAGTTTTCAGTAACTCCTAGTGTATGAAAGTGTTGTGTGGTGCAGAAGGGGGGTGCAGGATCCCTTCCCTTCCTCATGTTGTGTCCTATTCAGCTCAGACATTCCTTTTTACTTGTGGTAATTCCTTTTAAACTAAGAGCTAGTTTTTTGGGGTATTTTTGGTGGGCTGTTTATGTCCTTTCACTAGAATGAAGCCATTAATATACTGAATGCTATCCAGTGGCATGGAGTAGTACCAATCAAAAATAAAAATTCAGTGTCACATGGTTGTTACTAGCAGGTACACACACATTTGCATGTGTGCAAAGGGTCTACATGAGCTTGATATGCTTACTTTTTTTGGTTTTGGGGTTTGTTTGGTTTTTTTTTTTTTTTTGTTTGGTTTGTTTGGGTTTTTTGGGGTTTTTTTGTTTTTGGTTTTTTTTTGGGTTTTTTGTGGGTTTTTTTGGTGGGATTTTTTTTTGCTTTGATGGTGGTGTCCAGTGACTTGGATACATATTTTAGTTGCATATGTTTTAACAGATGCACAGGTCACAGGCAATCAATTCACTGAAGAGAAAATGCAGACATTGAAATTCATTTAGGAACTTGCCAAATTAGTTCTATTAACTGCTGTATAAGGACCTGGAAGGCAGTGATTTATGATGGGAAGTTAAAACCTGGGTACTGATTCCTGAGGACATTGGAAATTTTCTGAAAGATGTGGAGTGACAAAATCACAGATCCCCTTTGCTGAGATGCCATTGAAAAAATAGGAAAGCAATTACTTAAGCTGGACTGAAGAGCTGACTGCTTCATAGATCCTGTGCTCCTCCCTGGGATGTCACCTGCTGTGGAAATCTGAGTGAGTGTCATAAAAGCCTAACTCATGCTACACTGTAATCCCTTCCAAGGAAAGCTCTGTTCCACATGGCTCTGCAGGATTGTTACTTTGAGGTCTTCTGGCAAAAAAAAAAAAAACAATGGAAAAATGCTTATAGTTTCTTGGTCATGGCTTTCTATATAGTGTGGCCCTGTAAGGTGTGTTATTAAAGCAAGAATGGCTCAGGACTTTAGGCTGTGAATCTGAAAAAATGGATGTGGGCTGTTAGTTAGCAATAAAGATGTTTCTGGTTTTATCCATCAAAAAATCAAGTGACATTTATAAAGTGTTCCACTGTAAGGAAACTCTGTATTTCCCTAAGTGGGCTATGATTTAAAGTAACCCTCAAAGGTTCTACTGTTGCAGAAATAGATCTGTCTTTGTAGGTGGCTAACAAAGGGGTAACAGAAAGGTGACCAGTCTACAATATACTTAGAAAACTGTATTGATAATTTGCCTTTAGAGTTATTGGCGGGATGAGTATTATTTTACAGTCCTGTAGAGGTTCTTCTGCTTTTTTCCATTCAGTCATGTTTTATTACACAGAACTGAGAATTGAAGCAGTAAATGTAGGTCATCTGAACCTTGTGAGAAATGTGCCTTGGGCTCGGCAGCTGTGAGTGTTGTCTTTCCCATACAGTCACTGGTTGATTATCACTGTTTTTTGAACTATAACACAGGTGAACTGCAGCTTCTTTCTGAAGTTAACATTGTACCTGTGTCCACTGCATTTGCTATTGTCAGGTGCTATGGTAATAAAATTGATTTTAAACTTCTCGAATGTACAGAATTGTGCTATGTTGAGAATGTACTGACATCTCATGTTCACAAGCACAGTGAGGGTTATGGGTAGCTTGCAGTAGGTTCTGCAGAATTGTAAGATAAAGGCTGAAATAAGAAAAGTCAGAGTAGAATGGCACACTATTTATGTGGAGGTGCAGTGTCTAGATGAATAAGCTTTATTATTTCCCTCCAGTAACTGAGTTATGGCTTGGTGTTTCAGCTGAGATGACTCATTGACAATTTCACCTTCCAAAAATTGTGCTGCAGCTGAATAATGTTGTTGAAGTCTAAAATAAGGCTGGAATACAGAATTTTGGTTGATATAATTTAGTAAATTTTTCGTGTTATAATATTATCCATATTATTACTTGATTTTATGGGTTTACTTGCTTTTCCTGTTGGTTACTGTTTGTTACTGAAAGACTCACTCTCTAAAGATATAATCCTCCCCATATTTTTGTGTATTTTGTACAGGATTATGTTTAAAGGCTTGCATTTCTTCAAATTGACTTACTTTTCAATAGAAAGTAATGGGTTCCTTTTTTCCTTACCCTTATGTATTCAAAATTCTTTGATTCTACACTTTCACATTTCTGCAGTAACTGATTTTTCTTTTTTCTATTATGCTTTATTGATATTTAATATCTAGAATAATCATGTGGCAATTGATTACATAGTTTGATGTCTTGTTTGATAAAACCAGGGAAGAGATTGAGGTAGTTATAAAAAGCATCCTTTAAATCTGCTAAGCAAAGAGGAGAGAAATTGGAAGTTAGGGCATTTTTCAGCTGATTGGTTTTCTAAATGTTGAGAATGTAATGGATTTCCCAAAGCATCTGTAAGAGAAATAATGTTAAACATTTTGGTCTTTTACACACCAATCCCCCAAACTATTGTATAGTTGATTCAGATTCAATCATGTTTATTTATTTTGTTGTTTTTCTTCTATGACAATTACCCCTATACCTATTGAGTAAAGTGAGAAACTTGGTTTGTTCCAGAGACTGCTGAAAACGTGACTTGTGATTTAGAATCCATTACTCTTCCCTGTCTTTTTTCTTGTTGGGAAATATAAAATACATTCAAATGATTCCAACATTTGCAAGAAGTGTGTAGAACTCAGAGTGCAGGAAGGCTGTTTCTAATCATGGAGTGGTTGTGGGACTGTATCCTGGTGACATAAATTTCCCTCTCAGCAGACATCTGGGGAGTTAATAAATAGGTTGTTGGTTGAAGCATCTGCGTCAGTAAAATTTTGTTAGGGTGTTTTTTCCTTCATTTTTTCTCACTGTGTTTACAAGTTGTTTGGTGTTTCTTGGTTTTTTGTTTCGTTTTTTTTTTTTTTTTTTTGTCCTGACCTTTATCCAAATATTAAATGTGGGTAGTCAGCTAGAAGGGAATCTGGGCACTCACTGGTTCTGTGCCTTTCATTTGGGAATCAGGATGCAGTCTCTGCTTCAGCCCCTGTGTCTGGGCTATGTGCCTCTCTGAGTATATAGATAGGCTTTGTGTTGCCATAGTTCCTGCTTTTGAAATAGGTAGGCAGGAAGATGTATCTAGGGAAGAGTAAAAATGGAATTTTTTTTTATCCCCACCAATGCAGCTTGATGGGTGGTTGTTTCTTGGTGTGAGTTTTTTTGTTCTGTGGGGTTTTTTTGTGTGCTTTGGGTTTTGTTTGATTTTTAGTTGTTGGTTTGGTTTTTTTGTTATTTGTTTTGTTTTGTGGTTTTAAAGAATTTATTATGTTTTGTTTGGTTGGGAGGTGGTGCTTTTGCTCCCCTCCCGACTCTCCTTCCCTTAATGCCTATAAGACAAGAGGGTGATTTTCTTCAGGTTCTGGGTCTGACCTTTTATTTTACTTGAAAAGTACAATTTTCAAATGTTGAGAGTTAAAGGAAAACATTGAGAGCAATGCCTTGAGAGTTTTTTTAGTTCTGAAGAGTACTTCAAAGAATAATGCTGAACTCTCTACTTTTAAGGCTAATTTGAGTATTAAATGTAATTTGAGCATCATAGAAACTCCATAGATTAATAGCATAAAATTAATTTCTTAAGAACAGTAATTCCTCACATTTCTTCTATCACCAAGGAGTTCCTTTTTTTTTAATTTACTATAAGAATATTGCTGATTCGATTTTCTTGAATCAACTACTATGTGTAAAATCACAATAGCACCAGTGTTTATTTGTTTTGTAAGGTAGATCTGATACATAATAAAATTAAAATGTATTTAAATTCCTATTTTTTCACAGATTATATATTAAAATGCTTCATATAATCAATATAAGGAACTAACAACATTTTATTGAATTGGATAACTATAGATTGATAGATTATTATATTTCAAAGGAAAGATATCTGATATTACACAGCAAAACAACTATTTCTGCTGAGTTACTTCAGCAAATAATTGGTAAAGTTCATGTTTTTTTCAATTGCTTTTTACAAATGAAAGAATTCAATGGGAATATCATAGAACAGACAGAGGCTTGGTGTCCTGAGTTCTGTTCACTTTTCATCTGATTTGACTTGTCATTCTAAGCGAGATATTTAACTCACCACCTGTTTACCAGTGCTTGAAAAGGAGCATAAAACTGAGGTGTTTAGTTTGTCTTTACACACCTGAGATATTAGTCACTAACCCTTTAGAAAGTATGTGCTAAGGACTGCATGGGATTTTCATTCTAATACAATTTCTAAAATAACTCCCCATCAGTAGTAGGTTGAAAAGAGCAGCTTATTGTTTGATGGCAACTTGATAACAATTTTCTTGGAAATATAATGCTCCAGTAATATTGTTCAGTTTTAAAGTAGGAAACTTTCTGCTTTGTCAAAAATTCAATGATGAAATTATGTGACTAAAAATGTGCAGAGGACATGGGTTTGGAAACTGGTTCAGCATTGATGGCATTTGTTCTTCCACAGTTTGGTCTTGTGGAGCACCAGGTTATTCTTTGAGGAGAGCAGAGAGGAAAAAAAACCACAGATTGAACTTCTGTACTGACTACTCATGAAGCAAACTAATCATGGGATTTCCTAATTATCTGAATTAGGGTACTTTGTCTGATATTGCTATCCTCCTTGAATATTACATAAAACTGATTTAAATAATTGAATACTTTTTAAGCTTAGAACATACTGGGAAATGAAAATGAAGCTAAATACTTTCTTGTTTCCATTGTAGCTTTTCAAACAGTATCAGCCCTGAACATAAGCAGGTTACAGATATGATATTTTAAGAAACATTTTAAAATGTTTTTCCAGTTTCTTGATACCTTTTTAATAGATGCTGATGATGTGAAACTCTGTGATAATCACCAATAATACAATTATGCATTATAACTGATACATTAGGGAGAGAAATACTTTTTTCTTATGACAGAAAATAAACTCTATTCCCACTGAAATGCTACCTTAATTAATTTATGGTTTTCTCTGTGCCTCTTGGGAATTCTGAGCATGGTTCTAATCAGGTCTTGAATAAGATAATATTTCTGTTTATATACTATATTCATCGAAACTGTTAATGCTTTTATTTCTGTGAACAACAGAATACAGTGGATAGAGTTTAGAGATGGGGAAATATTATGTAACTTCTTATCTGTTTCTTTTAAACTCTGCAATAACAGTTCAAACACTATGCAGTATAGTATAATTCAAACACTGTGCAGTATAGTATAATTCAAGGAAGTTCAAAAATATGCTTTAAAAATGGATGTTAAGTCTGATGTTTGATTCTGCTCAATGCTGTTCCTTAATTCTGCTCCTACCACTTTGCTTCTTCCAGGCCATGAGAGACTGCTCCCATGATGGCAGAGATTTGTATGAAAGGTTTTGTTGACCACTGCACGACTCTTAAATGCTAAAAGCAGAAAGCACTAGCTGATAGCTCAGTGTGGAGCAAACATTTTATTTTAAACTTCAAAAACAATTATGTCAAAGAAAAGTCGTGCCAAGGGAGAGAAGCCCGACATGGAGCCTGAAGCCCTGCAAGCTGCTAATGAGGAGCTGCGAACTAAACTAACCAACATCCAGATAGAATTTCAGCAAGAAAAAACCAAGGTATTCGTCTGTCTCTGTTTTGTGATGATTCTTTTAACAATAGTGCTGTTAGAAACCAGCAGAGTTTGATACCAACATGCTTTAGTTGTAAAAAAAAAAAAAAAAAAGACACAGAAATCAGAAGAACAACTGATAAACTAAAATGGGTGCCAATTCTTTTAAATAGTGTGCAAAAGGGACTAAATATCCCCAGACATCCAGTCACTGCAATTTGCAATCACAGCAATGCAAATGGAATTAGCTTACTGACAAGGGAGTTTTGTATTTGATCTTACTGAATATTGTATGTTGTAGGAAGAATTGTCTTCAAAAGCAAATATCAGCACCTTATTCAAAGCATGTCACTTTAAATGCCTATGAAGAATATAAATTAACTGGAAACTATCTGTGCAGGAGTCCTGATTTGATTTGCTGAGGTTATGTGTGGCATTGTTCTGAGGTATTCAGTAATGCATCTGATTGCTGATGAAACAGATTCATCAATATTTGTCTGTCTAGCATATGTTCAACGGGTATTTGGGTGATCAAGAGGACACATAGTAGAAACTATTAATTCATCACATACATTCATATTTATGAAGATTAGCAATTACTTTTAAATATTTCTGTATGTTGTTTAAAATATGGACAAACCAGTAAGGTTATTTCTGTTCTGTTATTTATTAAAATCAATTAGTGCATTTGACTTTGCACAAGGCAGTTCTAGAGAGTAATCCACGTGCAGGTGGATTTATCTGTATTTGACTGGGGATACTGTAGTTGCAAGAGTCTCAAAGACTTACCAAGTGGAGAAAGTATGCACTGAAAATGTATTCTCTTTATATAAAGTATCTTTCTTCTAGCCTTTTTTCTTTTTGTCAGTGTAAAATGTGGAATACCTGAATAACAACATTTCTGTACCTTCTAGTTTCATTAACATCCCTTACCAGGTCAGGGGTATTGATAAATGAACAGATAAGTCAGGGGTTTTGCTATTCACTTCCTCATCCAACTTCTCTTGCTGTTGATTGATATAATGACAGCAAATTTTAAAACAAGTTGCACAAACTACTTAAGCTTTTTGCAATCACACTCCATGAAGTTTAGTAGTGGCTAATACCCTTTATAATTTACAGGTCATTATTTCACTGTCATTTTTAGTGTCTCAGTGTTTCTGTTTGGAGACTTAAGAGTTGATGTAGATTACATTTACACTAGTAAATTTTTCTTTTAGTTATCTTATTTCCTATTCAGCTCTGTATAACTTTATATGTAGGAATATGGATGTGAATTTTATTATAAATTTTAAAATGGCATTGAAAAGAACACATAAAGTTATCTTATACCTTGGACAGAAGAATGAATTAATTTTGAGTCATTAAATAACTCTTATTAAAAAAAAAAATACATGAACACTAGAAAGAGTTTTGCCCTGATACACTTCCAGTCTTTACCTGTAAGAGCATCAAGTTTAATTCTTGATTCAACTAAGAATGAGGTGTAAGTACAAGAATATGACAGCTGCAGGAATATTTTCAATAACTACTCTTCTTACACCATATTCAGCTTTGGCTTGGTTACTTGTTCACCATTCTTCAGCTTAAAAATTTAATATTTCCTAGTGTATTGAGTTTGTTACTGGAGACAGATCTGTGTATTGTGCACATATGTGTGCAGAGAAGTGGATGAGCTCACAAATGAAATCTGTGAAAGAGGAAATTACAGCCAGAGTGCTGTAAAATCCTACCAAGTGTACATTGCAGTCTGAAGTAAATTCTGCAGTGTGTTGGAGTGCATTTCTGCAAGGATGCAGCCAGGGGAGGAGATCTTCAGCCTCTTTCCCTCATCTTTGCTGTGGTGCTTGCTCTACATCATTTAACTGGAATTGAATGTGTAGTTTATTTTCCAGCCTGCTCTCAGTCTGTGCAGCAGTTACAGGATGCCTTGACTGACGAGATGAGTAAATCAAAGCTGTAGAGGTTTTTCCTGTTTAGACTGTAGTTCAAAAATAGTAACAAAACTAAGAAAAATTATTTCTTCATATCAGAAAAGTAAAGCCACTGTACCTAGGGAATTCTAAATAAATTAAATATATTTACTGGTGTAGAGGTAAGAGAGAAGTATTGAAGCTGCTAAACAGACAGCTCTGTGACCCGTGGGATATAAACTGTATTAGGAAAGGTAGCCAACTCTTGTGGGACCAATTTATTCAATTTAATTTTCCTAAACTATTTTTTCCCTCATGTATATGCCTATATCAATGATTTATCTAAGAAGGAACCTTCTAATTGATGAGAGAAATCACAAATGGAAATTAGCCTTGCCATACTTTTGCCTGAAAAATACTGCTTTCTCTGAAATAAAATTATACCCAAGAGACATTCAAAACTTTGTACGTATTTTCCTAGTACATCTTGTTCCATGGGTTGTTGATCCATGTAAAGAATTTTTTTTTCTGTGAAGTTGTTTATTGCATGCCTATGCAATACCTGTGATATGTTTGCATATTTTTGGATGTGCATCATTGTTGATCTTGCTAGTGGTGTTTTGACCATTGGACATATGAGCTGGGTTCATTTATGCTGCCTAAGGGGTGAAGCCAAAGTTGTGGCCCTGCCTTAGTTCCCGTGTACTGTGTCTTGTTTTGGGAACACCTGTTTGATAGCTTTGGGGACCCTGTTGGATATAAGGTGCCCTCCTGGACTGTAGGTTTGCTCCCATCTATGGAGAGCCTGGAGAAGGAAATGCATGAACTGAACAGGGTCTCACATACCCTCACTCTGCTAGTAAAAACCTTTGTTGGAAAACATCAAAATGTTGGGTAATGAGTAACAAAAGGGGTTGACAAAACCACAAAAATTTTACTTATTTTAACATGAATGGGGACAGGACTCTGACTGAGCATTAAAGTCCAGTGCTACGGACACAAGGAGCTGCAGTGAGTGAGCATGGTCTTGGGAGTCAGCTCAGTGGTTTTATCAATGCTTGTGATGAGATCCATGAATATTTAGGAACAAGTATTCCAAAGTACCTGTTCCCACTGAGATAATTAGGAAAAGTTAGAAGGTAGTCTCAGTATTTCAGGTAATACTTGTTGTAAAAAAGCAAGGTGTTACTTGCCAACTTGTGACAGTTGGCTGTCACTCCATCCTCACCGAGTTCAGTTATTGCTTTTAAATATCCATATTCTACTTGTGACTGTACATTTATAGGCTTGAGATCACAACATCTAGGAGTTAGGATAAATGAGATGTTTCATCTCAGTTGCCACTGCATACCTCACCCCTGGGAAGAGGAAGGATAGAGTGGCTTGGTGAAGCTTTGTGTGTTTTAGTTTATGGCCGTGTGTGTTTTAGTTAATTGCTCCTCATTCTGTCGTTGGGCACCACCAAGGAGAGCCTGGCACTGTCCTTTTGACACTCTTCAGGATATTTGTACATATTGGCAAGGTCTCATCTCAGTCTTCTCTTCTCTAAACAGGCCCAGCTCCCAAATTCTCTCCTCATTAGAGAGATGCTCCAGACCCCTTCTTATCTTTGTGGCCCCCCACTGAACCCCCTCCAGTAGCTCCTTGTCTTTCTTGAGCTGTGGAGCCCAGAACTGAACACAGTACTTCAGATGCACCTCACCAGGGCCAAGGTCATTGATAAACAAGTTGAATAAGACTGAACCCACTGTTGATCCCTGGTGCTCCCCAGCCTCTAGCTGGGTTCTGCTCCTCTGATCATAATGCTCTGAGCTCTGACATTCAGCCAGTTCTTGATCTACCTTGATCCTCTGTCCATTCCTCTAACCCCCATTTCCAGAGCTTACCTGCAAGGATGTTATGGAAGACAGTGTCAAAAGCCTTGCTGAAATCAAGGTAGACAGTGTTCACTGCTTTCCCTTCACTGACCCATCTAGCCATGCCATTGTAGGAGACTACCACACTGGTCAAGTGTGATTTCCCCTTGGTGAATCCATGCTGACTATTCCTGATTACTTTCTTTTCTTTTACATTCAAGTTTGCAGTTCCTGGAAAAAAGCAGTGTGGAGAGTATTCCTGCTGTGATTGACTATTGTGCCACAAATTAAAAACTCCCACAGTTAAATCCAAGGGAAAAAAATGAGGTAGTCATGAGTAAGTTCTTATCATAACATTTTATATTTTTGTTGGGCCAGTGGTTTGGTAGCACTTGTAAACACGTATAATTTAATAGGTTTTTACTTTTTAGAAATACATAGTTTTAAAATTATTCCATTTACTCTGATCATAAAGCCAAAATATTATTTTTCTGTCTCAAGTGTGCAAAACAACTTGCCATAGAAAACACCACCAGATGCAAATATTCAAGGAAAATATAATTATATTGTTTTAAAGAAAATTCTGCTTTCAGGCACTTTTTAGACATAAGAAAGGAAAGAAGCAATGATGCTTAGCATTATTTTTTGAAGAAACTAAGTTCTGCTATGAGAACAACATTGTATCAAATGTGCACCAATTATTAATTTTTTTAATCTAGAAAGGTAGACAATAACTGATTTATTAGTGCCCTGATATCACGCCTGACTTTGTTTTCCTGTTGGCTTAATTTCTTGGTGAGAATAGCTTTCTCCATTAAAAAAAAAAACCAACCTAAAAAAAAAGTGAGACTCGGGCATAAAGGAAAATGCCAAACTACTATTTTCATTCAGTCAGTTGCTGTGGAAGCCAGACAAGTACAGAACTGCACAGTGTGCAGGAGAGAGGGACTGAGGGATGTGGAAAGGACAGATTATGGCTTTCAGAGAAGACCTAAAAGACAGATCTAACTTTCTCTCCTCTCTGACAAAAAGCAGTAATAAGAAAAGACTTTTTAAACACCTTGAGAATTGGGATGCATCTTTTTTTTTGGGATCACGAGGTGTAATAAGCATTTAAGATGCTGCGTAAAAATCCAGAGTTTTTTTTAAGGATTCAAATTCTTCTTCTTTAAATTCCTCTTACCGAAGCTTTTAGGTAAAATTAGTAATGATACATGATAGTACTCATTTACTCTGAGTGGTTAATATGTGTTCTCACAGACAGCAACAGTGCATGTAGGTTTTGCCTTGCTTTCCCTTAATTCAGTGAAAGATGAAGAAAATTGAGCAAGTATGCTAATTTGGTGACTCAGAGCTCCTCCAAAATGTCAAAATCCATTTCTCATTTATTAAAGATTATTTTAGGAGGTTAAACTCAGGTGTTGTATTGAAAACTGCCTTTCAATTGTATGCTTTATGTACAATATGACTAATATAAAATTACTGTGGTTCTGGAGGTATATTATCTGTGTTTGTATGTGCCATTATGCAGTTTGTTGCCTTGTGTTGTCATTAGTAGGTTTCTTTGCTCAGTTTCATTTCAATTTTCTTGGCTCATCAGGAAGGCAATAAGTAAATAATGAGTGTTGTTTCATGTGCAAATTTATCTATAAACTAGTCTGTTTATTTCTGATAGTAGGTAGGTGGGTAAGTGACTTAGCTTTGTTTATAGCATCATGGAATGGTTTGGCTTGGAAGGGATCCTTAAAGATCATCTATTCCAACCTCCCTGCCATGGACTCTCCTATGGAATTGGGTACCCTAATGCAAGCACTGAAAATCACTGCTGTCCACTGTAGGCTTGGAAATAAATGTCATCCCACTGAAAGAAATAGTACATGGATATATCCTGCAGATAATTTACAATAGCAAGATTTACCATTTGGGAATGTGGGTACCTGGTTTGTGGGAATTGGGAGTGGGGCTGCAGCTGAGCCTCATCCCCAGTGGGTACAGCTGTGAGCAGCAGGTGAGCAGCATTGACAGCAATGAGCCACGGGGTGCTGAAATGCACTGACCTGTCACCAGAGGGAACAAAGGGCACACAGGTGCAATGTATGAACCATGAGGGGCATAAGAGGCTGGGCTAAAGAGCAGGGAGAGCAGATGCTTGCAGCCTTCTGAAGAGCAGTGATGTTACTCTGTCTGGGTTGATAACTGAAGCCTTCTGATGTGGTATGGCATTATTCTGTTTGTGTGAATTCTTAGAGCTTTTTGAAATGCTGTGATGATATTGTGTATTGTGGCTGTCTGAACTGTGACCTGTGCTGTGGCACATGCTGCAACATGGGGAAAAAAGCCCAACCTCTGTCTCTCTTAGTAAAGACACATTCTCAGAATCATTGTGGACCAGAGTGAAAATATCTATAAAATCTGCATGTGACAGTGTCTGATTCAGAGCTATTACCTTTTTAACAGCTCTAATTATAGTGTTCTCCTAGGTGGTGTTTAGTCAACAGTGCATCCAGGTTACTTTCATAAAAATACCTTTTCTTCCTTTCTTGCTCCAATCTCTTCCTTTCTTTAAATCAAGGGTAAGTTTGATTTGGATAATTCTCAAAGTTACTGTTCAAAATAAGAGGATTGTAATGTCTTCTGCACAAGGAAAGTCTGCTGTCCCAGCTGTCTGAAGACTTCAGGTCAAGTTGTGGTGGGTTGATCCTGACTGGACACCTGTCTGATCAAGTTGCAATTTAGGCTTAATTTAGTGTAAATTAAATGCATCACATGACTACAGATCACAGCTTTGCGTAGCACACATAGAAGCAGATGTGGCAATGACTAACATTTTGCTGCTTGGTAGCCTCCTTTTAACATGAAGCTCTCTTTACTATGTATGTTTACTATTTACTATTGTCACTGAATAATAAAAAACAAGTTTTTAAACCTCTGCCTCTGATAGAGATTTTGGCAATCTCTGTAATGGGGATAGTAGAAAGTTGTTACTGAAACTCTGAATGATGAAATACATTATAGCCTTTCTGGTATACTGCAATAGACAAGTGAGCCTTTCTCTTTTTTTCCCCCTTTATTCTGAATTAACATCTAATCCCACATGGAAAAAGCATTGTTTTCCATGCAGCCTGCTGAGCATCATTTTATAATGAGGTTTCATCACAGTGGATATTACTATAATAGTCTGTAACATTTTTCTACTACTCCCTCCCCAACCCTTAGACTCATTGTCCTATATTTCTGAAATGTCTGGGGACATGAATAGTCTCAGTTTTGGGGTGAGATCTGAGATCCATTGAGTAGGCTTGATTTTTCAAAAGGCCAGTTCTTTTGGCTTGTCTAATAAGAACTTTCCCATTAAAACAACTAAGAAATTAAGAAATCCAAAATAAAAATATTTCCAGCATAAGCATGAAGCCTTTTCCCTGTCTGATTAATTTTCTATTTGCTTGTAGAGTGCAGTAGCGGGGTTATGGGTGAGAATAGTCAGGTGTGGTTGGTACAGGAAATAAGGAGATAACTAGATTGTATGTTGCTCTGTTTTATTTTATTCCCTAAATCTGTGAGAACTCATTGCCAGTTGCACATCCCTATAGCAGATTCCTTAACATGCACATGGCCTTTTCCCAGCCCTGCTTCCCTACTTGTTTAGTGGAGAGAGGTGTGCTTTGAACATTCAGGATAGGTTTTTAAGAATGGTTTAGGGGCAGCTTCCTTGGTGACTTTAAAAAGTGGAATGGTGCTTGTTAATCAATATTTTATATTTTGTTCCAGGTGGGTAAACTGAGAGAAAAAATCCAAGAGGTTAAGCAAGAAAGAGAGCAGGAGCAGCATAAGCACACTGCCTATGTTTCTGAACTGAAAGCCAAGCTCCACGAGGAGAAAATGAAGGAACTTCAGAGTGTCAGAGAGCTGCTCATCCGGCAGCATGAGCAGGAGGTGGCAAGAATGGTGAAGATCAAAGATGGTGAAATTCAGCGTTTGCAGTCAACAGTCAATGTCCTGCGGGACGGGGCAGCTGACAAAGTGAAGACGGCGCTGCTGAGTGAGGCAAAGGAGGAGGCTCGCAAGGCGTTCGACGGGGAACGAATGAAGCTGCAACAAGAGATCTTGGAGCTGAAATCTGGCAAAAAGCAGCTTGAAGAAGCTCTGAACAACATTATGCAGGCAGATAAAATGAAGGCTGCGGACCTGCGCACGGCTTATCAGTCCCACCAGGATGAGATCAATAGAATAAAGCGGGAATGTGAGAGGGAGATCCGCAGGCTGGTAAGTTCGTTAAGTACTGCTGCTTATTTCAGTTTATAGCAGGTATTGATGCATTGCTGTATGTACCCATAAATATCAAAGCAGCCTTTGGCAGTGATGCCATCCATCAGTGCTGCTTGCTACAAGGGGCCCCTATTTCCACTGCTTTCTCCTCCCTACTGCAAAGTGAACCTTGGCTCCATAGCCTATCCAGCACAGTCCAAACCTTTATGTCCCACCAAATAAGACAACCAAGACCTTCCAGAATGAATTTTCTCAACAGATCAAAGAAATAGACTTTCCCCTTCTGACTTGCACAACTATACTCCTGGTGACCAAAACAAGTCAGGGATTGTTCATTGGACAATGCAAGAATGCCTTGTGAGATGGCAACATTAAATTCACATGGCATTTTTATATTTAGATTGGAGGAACCAGTTGTGCTGAAACAAGACTGCCTCTTTGCTTCTTCTGCATCTTTATCCAGGCCATTCAATTTGAAGCACTGTTGCCCTTTCAGAATTTGTGTTTTTTCTATAGCAGCAGAAAAGTTAGGGCCTAGGACAGCAGGCTTTTTTCATGCTTCTTAAACCCTAGGACTTCAGCACAGATGGCAGACTATGCTGTTTGTATAAAATCAAAATCCAGGCAATATTTCCTGACAGTGGGTGCCCCAAATTATTCAGCCTTGTAAAATGTAAAGAATCTAAGATGGGCTTTACACAGTAATACATTTTAGAAAGGTCTTCATCAAGTAACACTTCTGTTTGGTAACATGATATTTTCCATATATATGTATGTGTCTGATTGTTTATCTGCACAAACTAGCAGTATGATAGCTATGCATATAAAATCAAAAAATACAATAAAAATACAATCATATTTATGTTATGTAAAGTAGTACAGACTTTTAATAGAATGAAACGTCAGTTTCCTTAGGAAAATATCTTGTCAGTTTGAATTTGGACAGAAATTACCTCTTATTTCTTGTATTCCTCAGGAAAAATTATGATGAGGACAAGCTACAAACTGTAATATCTGTTTAATGCTGCTGATTTTCTGAGACAATGAAAGCTTTTAATGCAGTAAATATTTATGCTTTAAATTAATTGGATGTTGATTGAGTCTCAGGGGTATCATTTTGTTCATTAATTAAGACCACTGGAAAGACTGACAATGTGGAGTTTCTGCAAATGTAGTTTCTTTCATATTCTGCTCTGTATTAGAAATGTAAAATTCTAAAATCATGACTATGAAGTACAGACAATTATAAGGAGTATTAAGAAGTGAGAAGATTGATACATTCTGGCATATGTTTTCCTGGAGGACATTTTCTAAATGAATTTAACCTCCTCCAAGAAGGGTTTCGAAGGAAATACTTAACTCTTCACTTACAAGAATGGATGTTTTCAGCCTGCTGTTGTGCAAAGGCAAGGAAGAAGGGTGCTCTGTTTTCTGTCTGGCACAAAAAAAAAATTCTGTGAAGTCATTCAAAATTTTAATTGTAGCCTTGCTAGGCCTGTGTTACTCAACATATCTGGAAAGGTGAATATATTGGGAGAATGTGTAGGTAACTCTTGTCTGCCTTTCCCAGCACCAGAGGAAGCCTGCCTCTGGTCTCATGGGCTTTCTCAGGAAATGTTTGTATCTCTCTCCAAGAGTCTGGTGCTGTCTTCTAGTGCCTCTATTCCTTTCCATATAATGAATTTCAATTTTTTCCTTAAATTCAGTGGTTTGTGGGTTTTTTTGAGAGAAGAGTTTCTTCTAGGAATTCTTAGGAATTTAGGTAGTTGTTATTACACAGGGCATTCTTTGGGATGAGGTAAAAAATACTGCAGGGTTCCTAGATAGGCTCTCTTTTCCTTTGAGAGAGCATGTGGGATTATAGAATCTGATCATTGGGATATTTCCCTCTCTCCTCTCCCCTCAATTTAATTAGTTGAAGGGGTGATCGCCTTCAATTTCAGATTAACCCTATCAGCTCTGGATTTGGAGTTCTTTGTTGGTTTCTACCATTCTGTGAGACGAAATGATCAGGATGTGAAAGGCAGTGTTATTAATATTAGCACAGTTCTGTAATTGAGAGCATTAATATGCTCTTTTGTATGTGTGCAGTGTTTTGTGGCACTATTAAGAAACCAGCATCTTAAGGATTAATGACCTAGATGGGCTGGCCATACTGTAATTCAGATTTAGATAGAGTAATTCGGGATGCAGTCTGATTGTCTTGTCAGACTTGGCTGATTTATTTTGCATTTCAGATCACAGATTTCTTTTGTGATTTGTTTTTCTTATAGATATTGCTGCTAAAAAAAAGAATCTGCATTTTGCCATTAACTTTAACACCTGTAACTAATCTGACTAAAATCTTAAAATTCTTGGCTGTTAGTAAAACATAAGTTATGAGAAAGACAATGGATTTTGGTTTTTTCTATGTGTATATGGATACAGTTATATTGACTATATTTTTTAAAAATATGATTAATCAATTTGGGGATTGTGTTCACAGTTTTGAATTGAGCCGTGAAAAATACCCAACAAACCTCAACAGAAACAAGACCGGATGGCTAAGTGCTTGATAAGAGAAAGTAAAATATCTATTTGGCAAAACATATAACACACTTTTTCTATGTGCAGTAAGAAATTATATTGGAATTTTTTGGTTCCTGTAATTGAAAATGTAACAGTGATATAAATGGTTCCATTCATTTAAGGAATGCTAATTGTTGTGGATTTTATTTCCCCACCCTTCAAGGAAATACATCCTTGTATATCTGCATCAGTGCAATGTGCTGGCAGCTGTGACACCAGGAGTGAAAAAAGCTAGTAACAAACTGAGGGGACAAATGAAACAGATCTCTGGAAAGGAAAGAGGCACCTTGGAGAATAAGACAAGAAAAACAGAACAGTTATGACTTTTTTTGCTCAGCCATGTTTTCTGAGTAGCTCAGTCTGAACAGTTGTATTGTTCCACAGAATGAAAACTGTACAAAAGTACACAAAATGCCAATTTCAGCCAATTTTTCTTAGGCCTTGATTAAGCTTGAAATTTAACTGACTTGGTTTGATAATCAGGTTTGAAGTTAGTTTTCAGAGGTAAGTAAAGTTGCTCTCTTTGGCCTGACAATCCTGAAATAGCCTGCTCACGTTGCTGGTGATGCTTGGGAACAGACCAGCCTTGCTCTGTGGCCAGCACAGGTGGGAAGGAAGCCATGGCTATGGACTAGAGTTGTTAGTTAGAGCTTACATTAGTTCTGGGACCATTTGGACACCGTTTTTAAGCAGGCTCTCACATTGCAAGGCACGTTTCTCTAGGCACTGTTTTTGCAGTGGCAAGATTAATGGACACTTTGCAGTGCTTGCCTTGGAAAATATATGCAAAAGCCCAGTCATTAAAAGGATATTGAATTATGGCATCACTGATCTACTAATTTTTAGTATTGGTTGAATAAGAAAAAACCTGAATGGTTATTTTATGAACACTTAATATAATATTTAAACTTTGGAACGAACAAATGACACTTGCACCCTGCATTTTGTGGTGTATGTTTTAGTAAACAGTTTCTTTTATTGGAAATGTCTTTAGCACCAAGTCTTTTACTTATTTTCCAGCTAAATACCATTCTACTCTGTTAAAATCTTTAAACATATGGTCTTCCTAAATATTCTTTAACAGCTTGGATTGAAATTAACTGAAAAGACTTCAATATAAAATAGACTCAATTTTCTTAACCACAAAATCATTAAGATTGTACTGATTGTGTTAGATGCACAATAAGGTTCCTGTTTAAGAGGGCACACAGTACACCAGATGAATTAAATTTGCATATCTCAATTGTATTTTCAGCTAGCCTTATAAAATTGTCTAAAGAGCAATGTGACAGTACTGCAGATTCATACTAGCAAGGCAAAAAATCCTTTTGCTGCTAAGAGCATCAAATAAAAGATCTTGTTTTCAAGGGATAATTTTTAGAAGTTCCTGATCAGCAGTGATTTATAGAGACAGATGCATGATTTAAGTGTCCTTAATCTCCTTAGCCCAAATTATATTGCTGCATAAATAAAAAACTCCTGCCAGTGTGGAACGCTGCTTCTGTCTGGTGTTTCCCAAATAAATATAAAGCAGGATATGAAAGAATATAATTCAAATGAATAGATTAAGCAGTTTTTAAAGGTAGAAGTCCAGGTAATTTCACTGAAACTTCTCTTCAAGAGAAAAACCCTGTTATGGAATAAGCTCATGTATCATGTATATTGATTTTTTAAAACTAATATTTCAATTTTTGTGTCTATGTGTAACACAGCATTTCAGGTTCTAAGTGAAGGCTTCTGAAAAGTTTTTTTTCAGAAGTAAGAATTAGGTTGCTCTGTTTAGGACAGCGCAAAATTTCAACTCACATCCTTCAAAAATTCAGATTTTCTAACCTTGCGCAGCTCTTAATGTGATTGTCTATCTGTCCTTAGTATGGATTGTACTAATAAGGTGTCTATGTCTTTAGTATGATTTAGCATTGGGAGTATAATACAATAATGGAAAATTTAGAAGGTGAGGGTCCTCTCAAGGTCAGCTGGTGCAATGTCCTGCTTGAAGCAGCGCTGCTGTGAAGGTTGGATCAGGTTGTTCGGGGCCTTCTCCAGTCCAGATTGAAAATCTCCTGAGATGGAGTTCAGCAGTGATAGCCTGCCCTAAAGCCCAGTCACTGTGAGATTTCTTTCTTCTTCTTTTGATTGTCGCTGTTGTCCTTTTGCTGTGTGTCTTGGGGAAACAAGGTATTCCCCTTTGGATGGCTGAATGGGTATCTGCTATTGTAATGCATCCTGCCTGCTTCCTTTGGCTGGCTGAGCAAGCCTGGCACCTTCACCATTCCTTCAATGCTGGATGCTGCAGCCCCACAGTGGTCTTACTGGCCTTCCTCCAGTTAAATGGCACTAAGGCCAGTTTGTCAATACTTTGGTTTTTGTGCTGGAGAGCCCAGGAGTGGCTGTGGTGCTCCTGGTGTAGTTTCCCGTATGCTTAATCAAAGGCTAAATCTCTTTTGATACACGCCTCCTGGTTTGGCCCAGCATCAAGTTAACTTCAGTCGTTGCAAGCTCTCACCACTGACTCGTATCCAACTTGCCCTACAGGATCTTCCCTTTTGTCTTTCTATTTTTCCTCTTTTCTTTCTTCCCACTGCAAAGCTGCCAAGTTCCATTGGCAGTTCGAGTGCTGCAGGCGGCTGAGCTCTCCCAGGGGCAGGGCATTGTATCTTTCTTAGGCAAACTTTGAGGTTTCTTGGCTCATTTCTCCAATGTGTCAAAAAGTTCCTCTGCCCTATCCTCTGGTGTGGTAACAGCTCCCCTGAATTTGGTTCTCATCTACAAATTTGGGAAACAGTGCATACCATGGGCAAGTGACATGAAAAATAATAGAAGCAAAAGTTTAATGCTTCACTGAACCCCAAATTACCTACTGAGGGGAACAGTTTTCTAATAACATTCATGTTCTCCTGCATTACCCTTACTAGGATTTTGCCATTTTAAGGCAGTGGAATTTGTATCTTGGTGCTGCTTTCATCGCTGGGGGCAGTGCAGAGACATTTGTCTCTGAAAATTCTGGAGCAGAAGCACAGTTGGCTGTTGGCAGGGGCACTCCCTGCTGGCCTGAGGAGAAGGGCCGAGCCTGGCTTTTCCCACTTCCCTTGTGCGATGGCACGTGTGTGTGAGTTTTGATTCCTGACCAGTCTCGAATTTTGAGACGGGAAAGCTGAGCTTTGAGTCATCCGAGGCAGTCGCGCAGGGCTGGGTGGAGCTGCAGTGTGCTGCTTCTGGGCCGCTTCACCGCGCGTGCGTTTCGCGCACAGCTGCTGATATCGAGTGGTAGGCTCTTCTGCATTTTGCCATCTGTTTGAGACACGTGTTTCAGCTGCATTCCAAGGCTGGGCTAATCTGCAGCAGAGACCCACCACCTCCAGCCTTGTAGGACTGCAAATAATACTTGGCTTTCTGTCCTCTGAAGATTTATGCTTCTTCTCTTAGGAGCTCACAGGGCAGCATTCCAGCCAGATGTTGTTTTTCCCTGAATCAAGCAGATCTAATGAAACCTTTTTCATACTGCAGGTTCAGCATTTTGTGTTTGTTCTTAATATTTTCTAAAAAGTTACGAAGGTCACAAATTTGACTTCTATATCTCCTTACAAAATTTGGAACAGTATTAAAATCCCACAAAAGTTACATATGGTGTAGCGCCCAGACAAAAAAAAAATCTCCTAAAGTTTGTAATTACTTAGTTTTGCTACGTTTTTATCCATTTAACTACTTGTTCATTGCAGTTCTGTCAATGAACATTTGGGACAGGTAATAAGAAAAATCCAGTAGTAGAGGTTGTAACTGGCTTTTGAGAAAGATGTGAGAAACCTCTTATCAGTAAGTTCTGGAGTTTTCTGCCCATGTGGTGTTTCTTGTCTAATTTATCAAAACTTTTAATGAGATTTACATACTTCAGAAAAATATGTGGGAAAAGCTACTGGAGGAAATTGTTGACTGTTGGTTAAGACATGCAATTAATAATAAATCCTATCCACTTCTGTCTGTGACCCTTGTTACTCCACTGAATGGTTGGCATCTCTTGTCCTTTTCCACCCTAAGTTTCCCAAATATGCAGCAAACATTTATTTGAATAGCTGACCATGTTTGTTGTAGGGAATACTATACACAGCTCTGGAATATTTTAATTCTTTTCTCCACACGGGCTTTCAGATTGGGATATTGTTGTTAGGTCTTAGTATCGCTTTATAAATGTAAAAGATGTTAATTTTTTTGGTTCAATCTGTACCTGGTTTTTTTTTAGTAGCATCTCCTTTTTGTTCTTTGTAGTAACCAGCAATCCCTCTGTCATGATAGCCCTATTTTCAGTGTCAGGCACGTAGTATAAAGGTTAATTAAATTTCTGCTGGAGAAGAGCAGTGTTGAATTTTGTTCTGCAGTTGGCTAGGAGATAACTTTGACAAGGATGGGTAAAGGGGAAAGTCTTACACTTGGCAATGCAGCAGCTGGCTTTTTCCACTTTGGAAACTGAATATGTCATTGCCTTGATAGATGTGGCTTTTAATTCCCTGGGAATTTCTCTTTCAACTTCATGAGCGAGTAAAGTTCCCCTAAAGGTCTCTGACTTTCTTTCACTGTAGCCATTGAAGTGTGGCATAATTGGCAGGGGATGCTTTTTCTAATGACTGGCTTGGTTCTCTTTCACATTTGATAAATATTATTAAAAGATTAATTTCTGCTCATTTCCCTTAGCTGTAAGGGGGCAGTTAGATACATTTAGGAAGTTAGGTACATTCTTAGGAACCTGGGTAAATTTGACACAGGCTGTAAATGCTAGCACTTCATTCACATAATGCAGGTAGTGTTTGTGTTCAGCAACTAACATTTAACAGCACAAAACCCCTGAAGAAATGATAATATTTTAAAAGCTCTAATTTTAACCAAGAGCTCCAGAGTTACTTATGCTACTCAAGGTGATTTTGCAGTAGTTTGCCTCTGCAGCTGCTTGTGAATGATCTTATTTTCTTTAAATCCTCTTTCAGAGGGTATTTCTGCTACTTTTCTTCTCAAGGCCTATAATTGAAAATACGTTCTAACCTCATGTTGCTCCACTGTCTTCCTACCACAGACTTTTTGTACTGACTTGTACCACGCTTAAGTGCATAAAGTGAAATAATCACTGTTCTAAAGTACTTTAAAATCCATGCAAAAGAGAATATAAAATGTTCATGTGACCCTCTTTTACTTGGTAGCTTCAAAAAGTGGGTAAATTTGTTTTAAACTGAGAACAAATTTGAAACCTAAACAACACTTGTAAGGAATTTCTAGGATTACGTATTTGATTTATACAATAAATGTGAGCACAGTCCATGATTGGGGTGTCATTGTATTAAATATGTTGGAAGAAAAGGAGGCATCTATCCTCTGTGTCTTACTGAGAGGTCTCAATTGAGTTGCAGAACAAGCAGGAATCTGTGAAAGCAGTGGTGGAAGTTAGTGCATCCAGGTTCCAGTTGTCACGTGTTGATCCTTCAAGTACGATGCCATGGTAGAAAACATGAAAACACTTCTTAATCTAATCTGCTGAAGAGCTTCTGTGCCTGAAAGCTTTCTTATCAACTCTGTCACTTAGTCTAATAAAAAATACTCCTTCTCTTTAAGACCATGTAGATTCTTAGAGAGTCTTGGCTACAACGACGTTGCTTCCACATGTGATGGATTAAAATAGAAACAACAGGGAAGCTGGATTAATCCATTTTGATTTTCATTTGCCTAATGGAAGATACACTTCTCCACACTGAAATAGAGACCATAATACATATGTATTATTTATATATATATTACATATATACCTAATTGATACCTAATTACATTAGTTGGTTGGCCTTTATGCTGCTGATGTTTTTTCCTTCATGTAACAAGCTGTGGCTCCAGTGGGACAGAACTGACTTGGAGACTTTTTTTGAGCTTTTACAACTATTAGAATATATAATACTAGGCTAAACTAAAGTCTTCTTCTATGGCAGCCTCTCTTTTTCCTGGTCATGTCACTTCTCTTTCATTGCTTCCTGGGCCCTTTACATACCGTCTCTTCCACATGGAACTGAGGGAGGTTGCATTGCTGTGAAATACTTCTCTTCCATTTTTTTTCCCCACTCTGGACCAGTTTGTGCTCTCTGTTAAGAAGACAGGCAAGGAAGATAAACAGATTTGCTCTGCACCATGCAAGGCTGAAAAAGATAGTAAGTCTTTAGGTGAGATTGCAGTAGATGAAAGAAAACTGAGACATTAACTAAGTCAATGGAGTCATATTGGATGAACAAAGGGTGTAACCAATGCCTTGAAGAGAGCACAAGTGCACTGACTCCCATGCTTCTGGAGCACCATTTGGAGGCATTCTTGACGCAGTTCTGATAATCTTTATCAATATTTGGTAAGTTAGTTGCTTAGAAATTCTTTGTTCTGGTGCTTTGTGCTTATTAAAAACTAAGCACTGTTGCAGTATTCTGTGTATTTGTGTGTGTGTTTGCACAGGTTTACATCAGTAAGAGGTTTTCTAGTGCATACCTGTAACTTAAAATAGAAACCCAAAATAAAAAGTATTTGCAGTCATTGCTCTTTCATTATATTAGTGTTTCAAAGATTTTTATGCTTGACTTAAACATGGTGCATTTGTTGTTATCTGAAAGATTCCCCACATGTAGATTTTTGTAGTAGGAAAAGCAGAGGAGAATTATGCCTTCCCTTAACCCTCACCTCAAAGCCATGCTGTTTTGTGCCATTTCTTTCTAATTTGCGTGAGCTTGTGTGCTTTGATCAGTGGAAGTGTGAGAGCAGGTGACACGGGTGTGACTGTACTGGTCACATCTGTTTCAAGGGATCAGTTCTGTGTCAGTTCAGCAAGTAGCAGATGTACCAAGATTGTTGCTTTCCTTTTTTTCTCCCAGCTTAAAGCCTATGTCATTGCATTTACCATGAAGTTGTGAGAACAGGAGGAGTATGTAATATGCTACTAATTGGGTACCTTGAATTAGGGCTGCATGTGTAAGTCTTCTTATTGAATGTGTGCCCTTGCCTGGGCAAATTCCTGTGTCAGTTATGTGGGTGTTCAGTGTGAACACCTGTGTAATTGAAAGCTGAACTGTCCACAGTATTTAATTACATGACATTTTTTCCTCCCGAGGGCTCCCTTATAGACCAGTGTGCCTGACAGATAGCATTCAGTAAATGAGGCAGCTGCTTAATTTTTGTCATTGTTCTTCACTGCACAGTCCCTCTGCAATCCTGCATGTTGCAAATTCTTCCATTAATAAAAATGGCATTCTTTCCTGCAAGTCCTTTTTTGGCGTACTTGGAAGTCTCACAAATGTGAGTTGACATACTGGGAAGTATTGTTTGTATTAGCTGTACGAGGAGCTGGGGCACAGCAACTTTTCTAAATCAGGGAAAAAATCTCCATCTGAACCAATCTTCATCAGTTCCAGTTAGAACTTTAGAGTAGTCTAGACCAGCTTATTCTCTTCAAATCTGACCTTTTTATCTTTGATTATGGTTCAGCCAAGCCATCTCTTTCCAAGTAGATTCTTTACACAAACTAATTTCACGTGCTTTGTAGACTGTGAAAGGATTAAGACAAAAATCCTGAAGAAACAAATTGCATCCAATCATGTAATCTCATTGTGTTTAATCCTGTAAATCACTTTGATTGAACTATAAATGACTTCTAGTATGTCTTTTTTTTTCTTTTCCTACTTTTTTCTTGAGATGTAACTTGACATAAAGGACTTCTATGGATGTAGTACTATAATAAACAAAAAACCATATTATTTAACTAGTTCTTTATTTTATTTTTTCAAAATAAAAATTTACTTCCAAAATTCCATGCATTTATGTTGACCAAGAAAACAGTTTTTTAAGCTGGAGGAGATACAGCTCAGTTCCAATAAATATACTGTTAATGGTTAACATTCTTGTTAAGAAATCTGTTTCTATAGTAACTGCTGCAGAGTGTCACTTCCTCTAGCATTTGGAATAGTACCAAAGTGAATTTAACACTGATGCTGCAAGGGGCAAATCCTATGAGAGCTGCAGTAGATCACTGTGAGCAGTGTGCTTTATTTGGTATGGAGATGTATGAACACACAGTTCAGTAACCAGAGAGGGTGTTTAGGAACTGTTTCATCCTACCCTTTATTCCAATGGTCTGTGTGCACTTACTTTTTTCTTTTTACACCAAGACTAGTCCTCATTTGAATCTTATAACAAGGGCACATAAAATACATAGGTATGCTTAAGATTTTAAGTTTAAATATTGTGCATGTATATGCTACTAATTTTAAATGTCTGTGAAGAGCTTCACCACATGTGATATTCACTAATAAAGAGGGAGTCAACATGGGGCAAATGTCTCTGGCTCAAGCTTTGAAACAAAGCCCAGGTGAGTTTTAAAGGGTATGTTTGTCTTATCTTGTACTAGTTGTGTTTCTTCACTGAAACACAGTGAAGGCAGATTTTTCTTCTATGTATAGAAGTGTGTATCTTCAGGTGAAGTAGTTGTTTTCACTGGCTATGTATTCTGTTTCACTGCATGTTTGCGTCTGGTTTTGTTTGTCTCTTGAGTTGAGACTGGACCAAGGAAACTCTTGATCAAGTGAAGGCTGAACCTTTTTTAAGGACAGAAAAAAGACTTCAGAGAAGATATATTTTCCTTTTGGCAGCCACAGTTACAGTGCTGGTGTAATTCTGAGAGAAACAGAACTTTTTTTGTGCAAATGTCTATGTTTGCATGCAGTGAGCACTTGGGGATGTTACAGGAACTTCCTTCATGCATTATTTCTTTCCAGATGGACGAGATAAAAGGCAAAGACAGGGTGATTCTGGCCCTGGAGAAGGACCTTGGTGTCCAGGCAGGCCATACACAGAAACTGCTCCTTCAGAAAGAAGCTTTGGATGAGCAGCTGGTCCAAGTGAAGGAGGCAGAACGATACCACAGCAGTCCTAAGAGGGAGCTTCCTGCAGGAGTCGGAGATATCAGCGAACTGATGGGAAGTGCGGTAAGAAAATCAAATGGTGTTTTCTCTGGAGTTCAGCTCTGGATAACAGCCTGGCTGTTCACACTGCTTTTGTGGTTGTACCTGGACCAAGTCATGGTAAACGGCCTGGTGCTGCACTGTGCTGCTTGTCCTTGGACCTCTTAAATTGCAAAAAATATTGAGAAATATGTGGATATAGAGCTTCTAGAATTTACACTGTGGTCTTGAGCTGTGAACCTCAGGATTTTCTCACTATTTCATTACTTTGGGCATATTTTAACCATTAGAAAATAGGTACTATGCTTCTCAAAAACATCCATGGGATATAAATCTGTGTCCTTTACACTACAACTGTTTTGGCTGAGAGTAAGAAATCTGGTGAGAAGTAAGCTGTTGTATATGAAATATTATTTACCTAGATATTTGTTTTTTTAATTGTTAAACTTTAGGTGCATTTCACATGATGCTGGTCATTAAGCATTTTCCCAGGACATTATTATTTAGTGTTTCAGTTAATTATAGTAAGTTTTCCAGATACTGATGTACAATTATGATTTAAATTTACACAATACACTTGCTAAGCTATGATGTTAAACTATGGACAGTAAAATTTTCTTAAAAAGTAATTTTATATGTTTTAATATGTTTATTTTATATGTTAATTTTGATTATATGTTAATTTATATGTTTATTTTGTATGGTTTAATATGTTTATTTTATACGGTTAATGTGTTTATTTTGTATGAACCATCTATATGTTTTTGATGTAAAGGAGCAGCACCTGGATGAACGAGACGTGCGGAGATTTCAGTTAAAAATCGCTGAACTGAATGCTGTAATAAGAAAGCTGGAAGACAGAAATACTCTCCTAGCAGATGAAAGGAATGAACTGGTAAATTAATTAGTAATAACACAGATGGTGGCTAGGAGGGCATCTTTATGGCAAAAGATTTAATGTTGGAAAGTCAGTGTTATAAATAATTTACAAATTAGTCCTGATTGGCCTCAGTCAATTATATCTAAATGTAACAGAGATTTCTATAGAAGTTAATCTTGTGGCCGTAGAAGATATGGATGGAATCTTTCCTGTTCCTCAAAAATAAAAATTTACAGATTTATTTTGGGATCACAGTAATCAAATTAACTGGTATAGTGCTAGTAGCACTGTGTAATGATGATGTGTAAAACATGCATAATCCATGCACTTAAATTGCTGCATTCATCCTTTTGAAATTTGTTTCTCTGGCATGCTTATGCTTGCTAGGAGTTAAAAAAGCTTTTTTGTGCTAGTGATGAAAAATCTGCTATTTCTCAAGGGAAGTCTCTTAATTAGGTGAAATTTTCCTGGAAGAGGGAGAGTATCTTACACTAAAAAGAATGATATGAATTTTAAGAATGAATTTTATTAGCCTTTATCACAACTTAATTGTTCATACTGAGGTTAATGGTAAAACTCCCATTGACTGCAAGGAGAGGTGAGTTTCACAATAGGAATTTTTAGTCATGTCCTTTAATGCCCTATTTCTATTGGCAGTAGAAAAGATTTGTCATTCTAAAGAGATGGAACCTATATATCTGATTCTAAAATTATGTTGAGGGCTGAAGTGGTGCCATGTGTCAGTCCTATAGATGAGTGAAACATTGATGCCTTTGTGAAACGTTGACATCTTCTCCTTGTTAATCCTTTCTGTGGGCCTAAATAATTCAAAACATCCCTGAAGAATGCTGAAGCACTCCAGTGTATCCTTCAGTGTCCCTCTAGATGCAGGGCTTGTATGACTCAGTCAAGTGCTCTTCTTGATTCTAGATTCAGTGGCATAAGAAATATATTTCGAAAGAGATGTGGAGCAGGTTTTGTATTATGAGACAAGAGTACACATAAAATCAGTAGTATCAGCAAGGCCATGGGCTTAAGCACTGTGAAAAATCATTTTCTCAAGAAAGAAACAGAAAGCCAAATACTCAGTGAATTTATCTCAGGAAAACAAATATGATCTATTTCTCCTTTCCAGATAAAACTTAGCAAATTTAAAAATTTTTTTGACTGAGAAAAATAGGGTTTTTTCCCAAACAAGACAGTGGATGAAGTAAAAACAGTGAAATATTAAATACACACAAATGCAAGGAAGAGCAGTAATTTGCTTCACATAATTGTCTAACATCATAAAACCACAGGAGCAAAATTGAGCAGCTTGAAAATGTCAGCAGAATGCTGAGATTGAATCCGTGCCCTCTGGCTGACTTTCTCATTGCTCTAATTATGCATTAAGAGGAGGGAAAGTGTCCTCCTCTTAATAGATGGCTAAATTGGTGAAAACAACTTGTCTGGAGACTTAGCTGGTCACAACAAGCTTATATATATTGAGTTTTGTTTATAAGGAAATCACTATGGATCATCATAAGTGTTTGCTAAGAGCAAAATCCAGTGACCAGATTTAGTGTTTAGCAGATGATACAAAAATGTTACATCTTGCTTGTTTGGACTGCTGTAGTTCTTAGTTCAGCAGTGGTGTATACTGGATGCCATTTTGCAGAAAGGCTAAACTTTCTGAATTAAGAAAGGCAAGTTTAAAGCACACTATTTTTTCTTTCCTTCAAAGGTAAACTAAAGCACAGCTAACTTTGTTCCTTTGCCATTTGCAGCTGAAACGTTCTCGGGAGACAGAAAGTCAGCTGAAGCCTTTGGTAGAAAAAAATAAGAGGATGAGCAAAAAAAATGATGATATGTTACAATGTATCCAGCGAATGGAAGAGAAAATAAAAAATTTATCCAGGGAAAATGTAGAACTGGTAAGTAACCATCTCTGGTAAGTAATCATCTCGAATATCATGTTATGAGAGCACACTGCACACAGTTACTTTGAGGTGGAAGTGCTTGTGAGGCTTTTATTCCAGCACAAACAGATCAGTCTCCGCAGTGGGGTGGTGCAACTGTCAAATCCAGACAATACAGCTGAATACTCATATTCTAAATTCAGAGTGGCATGTGCTTTGTGTTGTATCAATTCACACTGATTAAGGGAAAGGAGCACAGATAGATAAAATGTTTTTGCAGGCTGTAAAAAGCTATGACTAAAAATAAGCTTTAATAAATACTGCTTTTGTGATTAGAAGTCAGAACTGAATTTGAGTGCATGCACTATGCTCGATCACTGAGTTCACTTGTGTGCTAATTTTTTTCCAGACTGTTCTTTGATTCTGTTCTAAAATATCTTATGTGAGAGATTAACGCAGAGGCATATAGAATGTGAGGGGTTTTTTTTGTTGAAAGAAGCCTTGTGTTGCTGTGGAGTATGCACTGACAGGTTCAAAGAATTCTTGTTGCTACATCACACGTGAGAGTTTTTCTCCTGTTGCAGCAAGACACTTTAAAACATTCTTTATGTTTTTTGTTTTTGTAGAAAGAAAAGTTATCTACACAACCAGCACTGAAGAGGCACACATCTCTGAATGATCTCAGCAGCACACGAGAGGAACAAGAAATTGAATTCCTTAGACTGCAAGTCAAAGAACAACAGCATGTTATTGATGATCTCACAGTGGTAATGTTTATGACTGGTATACACATGTGCATGCACACACATCTATAGGCAAGCTAAAGATTTGAGAGGAATGTTTTAGCTCCAGTTGTAGTAGTGATGTAGAAATACTTCTTTGGTGTCGAAGGGTCTTTGTTTTTTCTCAGGTAGTGAGTGAATTTTTTTGGAATGTGTATGAATCTTTGTATTAAAAATATTTACCTATTACGAGCTGCTTGTGAAAAAAAGTGCATCATTAGCCTTACTTACAAAACTGGCTGTCAACAAATGAGGAACTTGAGTAAAGGAGACTTCCAAAACTTAATGACTAATATATGTTGGATGCAAACCCCAGCGCTCCCCTGGTCTAGAAGTTCTCCTAAAAGAAGGAAACATGCTGGCATTAATTTCACCTGGCTAAGCATCTCTAGCTGAGCTGGCCATACAAGCTGTATTTAAAAAAGATGGGGAGAACTCTCTGTGGTTCATCAACCCAAAGGTAGCAGCATGGTTTAGGATTAGAATTGCACAGCTGCTGCCCTCTGACTCCAAAGGCTTCTGAAGGTGATGCTCATGGATGTTCGCAGTGTTTGAGCAGGAACCCTTGAAGTTGTGTTTGATGAGGAATCTTTCAAGTTGTGTTAGAGGTGTCTAGTGTTATTTAGTGCAATTTGTGATAAACCTTTCTGGTGCTGGCAGAAATTACGCATAATCTCTGAGAGATCCGTGCCATTCTGGAGTAGCATCTGGAACTCAGGCAGACTCAGACATCTCAAATGGCACTACTGACTGCTACAAAATGATAAAAAGAATTTAAGAGCCTTCTTAAATAGAAAATTAAACAATTGGATACGTCATTGAAAATAAAAATAGAAGTTCCAAAAAGGAAAACCAAGGAGGTCTGTTACTGCTGTATGTGGAACGTTGTTCCAGTTCCTGGCAGCTCCTCTGAGATTTTTACCCAGGATTTTTCTCTGAAATCAGTGCCAAATTTCGATGTCTGTGTGCGTTCTCCAGTGTCACAGTGTTACAAGCACTAGGATGTTACTCAGATGCTATGATGTAGGGCCTGGTCCACAAAGCAGTCCTGCTTTAGCTTCCAAATAAAACTGCATAGGCAGGGATGGTGATATGACGTTAGATGTGCAGTGTATGGTAGATAAAACCTCACTTATATTTCAGTGCAAAGTGGGTATGAAAGGACTCTCTTTTTACTGTCTCAGCTAGTGATATGAGGAAATATATTGTATCCTGACTTTGGTCAAATAATATTAACTTGTGTTTAGTGTGAAAGTAAAATAAATAAATATTTTAAAATATTGTTTCATTTTTGCTTTGTTTCCTATCTACAGATACAATTCCACTTGCAGAAATTAATTAAATTTTTAACTAGGAAACTTCTTTGGTTCCAGTACAAACTAATTGAGCCTTTGCCTTCGATATGAATGCAGTGGAATTCTGCACACTGTTGCTTTGAGCTCTGTTTTCTGGCCCAAACCACACCTCTACAGCCTACAAATGTATCAGTTACCAAGAATGACCTGAATCTCCCAAATCTGATTAGTATAAAAGTCATGAGCCTAACTCCAGCTGAGACCAATATGATACACAGAAATAAGAACAGTAGTCTTAGGCAGTAGGGTGTCTGAACTGATTAACAGTGTCATCTGTAGGGTATCTTTGATGCTGTTGAAACCTTGTCAGCATGATTTCTCTCACAACAGTGGTGTTCTGGTCAGTTCTTAGAAGAAGAGCTGTCAAGGTAAACTCAGATAACTGCAGAAGATGCTAGTGGCTTTTAATTGGCATTATTATTGTTCTGGTAGCTCGATCTATATTGAAGCAGTAAATTAAACAGTCTTCTTACAAACAAGATTAGAAACATGAAAGACTGGGATTTTTGAAGTGTTTGTTCATTCTGCACTGCATTTGTTTGGACACCTGCTTGGGAGGCAGAATACTCTACTTAAAGCAGGAACTGTGACTTAAGAGGGCATCTGAGAAGAGAGCCAATAGAGCACTCTTCTTTAACAGTACAAAATTCAACTGATTTTTTTTAGCTTAAAATATTATATTATTCTGCAGCTTGAAATACCTGCACCATTCTACCTTGGCAGTCATTACTTTTCTTTATTTTTCAAACCACATGTATTCAAGGTGCTGTGTAAGTTGTTGTACTTCTCTCAGTTATTTTGCATTTTCCAAAACTTATTTCCTGGAACAATGTGCTGATAAATGATTTTGTTGTGATTTCTGCTGTGAGCTTCCTATTTTTCCAGTTTCTGAACTGAATGCAAAGCAAATAGCTGAATAGAATAATACCATGCAGTGAGCAATAACTGCTAAAGAAGCACTTGGAACTGCAGTCTGTCTTTTAAAAATAGAGGTGCTGCAAACAAAGATACAGAGCTAAGAAAAGAATCAGAAAAAAGCAAGAAGACAGAGCACCTGCCTCCTGTGTTGTTGGGGTTTTTTTTGCTTGCTCCTCTGCATTTTTTTACCTTCTCTTCCTCCTCTTCTCCTTTGGAACTTGAGGTAGTATTCTTGGATTTAGACGAATGTAAATCTTGCATTTGCAGTCATGACCTCCTCATGTCATGGTGTAGTTTATTGTGATCTTGCACCAAAAGCGGAGTAGAAAAAGGACAGCGACTAAGTTGACACAGACTGAGAGTGCCTTTGGATTTGGGACTTTTGCCCTACAAGGATAAGTCAGATGTAACACTGTATCTGCATATGCATGCTTGTATATCAGAATATGTCTGATATAATAACTTCTAATTACTAAGACTGGACTAATTTTTAGCTACCGACCTGCTTCTTCGGGATGGTTGAACACCGGAGTGACACTCTGAATTCTGTTTCCATAGTGAGCTTCTTGGTAAATGAGTCAAAAGAACTGTCAGAAATCTGTGCTCAGTATTTAACAAAGCCTTTTCTTGCCAACTCCCCATCAGATGCGTGAAGTACGCGGCTGAAGGTTTGTTTGCTAAAGGCATAAAGCCGCAGTACAGTGTGGTGTAACATGGTGTTATTCAGAGGGATAAAGGCATCGTGTTAGCTTTACCAGAGGCTTAAAGAGAATGTTCATGATATTTCTCTGTATTAGACATATCTAAGTATAGTTCTAAAATAAACCCATACCAAAATGTTCTCTTTCCTTCTAGGAAAGAGAACGGTTATTGCGGTCTAAAAAACAGAGGAGGAAAAGTCTGAAGCCTCCAAAGGTGAGCAAACCTTCGGTTTTTCATGCGTTTCTGTTGCTGTGAACAACACCTCTTTCAAATACTGCCTGAATTTAAAGCTCTGCTTAATGAGAAAAATCCATATAATTCTTCTGCTTACTCTGGCAAATGCTTCATTTTTTAGGGTAATTCAAGAGTTTTGTACTTCACACAAGTGATGTTGTTTTGGGATTTGTTTTAAATAGACAATAAAATTACACTTTAGCCACTGTAACCTAAATATTCAAGTGGCTTAAGGCTTGACGATTTAATGGCTTGAAACAACTATGATTTCAAAAGACAAATATTCAATCTATTTTAAAGAACATACCCCCTTTAAGCTACTTGTACCAACACAGAGCTAAATCACAATTAAAGAATAACTCATTCTGGGGATGTTACTGAAATAATATTTCTGTATGTGATATATAAGTAGTAAGACAATTCCAACTGTTATGCATTAATAACTTTTCTGCTCTACAATACAAGGTTCAAGACAAAAATTCAGATTATAAAAACAGGGACGTTTTGCTTCAGAAAGTACTCTTGTACTGAAAGTTTCTTGTAACATGCTTAAAACAATTTGCTGAATAATGTTTTTTGTAAAGTTGAACATTAGCAGCCTGGAGCATGTGTGTGGGAGGTGGGAAATGGAGTAAGAGGGAAAAAATGGAAATGAAGAGTGGAGCTATCATTATCATCTCTTTAGTGGCTTAAGATATATTCTGTCATAAATGGGTGCCTTGTGTCACTGTGTTCTGCATAGTCTATTCCTGGTAACCTCCAGGTGGTGCTTTTTTATTGCTCTGCACTCTAATGCCTATATTCTGAAAAATTTATCCTTTGAGACTCTCCATTTTACTGGTAGTTTCCTCAAATTCTGTTTCTAATAATGATGTGTCTTTTACATAAGAAAAAAGAAAAAAATTAGAAGTAACAATAGATCCTGGCAAATAGATTTGGAGCAACTGTAAACTGTTCTTTCTTGTTGTAGTGTAACTGGAAATTTGTGTTTTCAGAGCAATTTTAAAAACAGAATGCAAAAGTAAATATATATATGTGTATGTAACTTATACTGTACATTTTATAATTCTCTCTTATTATTAGCCTTTCTCTGACTGTAAGTCAAATGTGTAAGATCATTTGCTAAATTGATTGTTCCTCATGAAAAAAACTATTTAAGTCAATTTTTAGGCGTTGGTAACTGGTGATGAGGATTTCTGTCGGCCAAAAACTTCAATAAATATGCATTTATGTCTTCAAAATGCTTTGTGTTAGTAGAACTTCAGCTGACACAGATGCTGTACCTTTGCTATTTTGTCTTGAGCAACCTGATGCTTTTGTGGTCTCCTCTTCTTTTCCTAATCAACCAAAGCAAGAGTTGAAAAACATGAGGATTGGAGAGAATGGGCATCATACCATTAAAAATTTCGTGGCAATGCTATTTTCTGTTTGCTAGGAGTGCTATGATATGGGGAATTCTGCAGAGTGTACTGCAAGAATTGTATGCATTTGGGCAGCAGAGTTAGAAGGGGTGTGCTTCCTATTTAGGGTGTAAAAGATACATCAGAAAGAACAAATTATTCAGTAGCAGACATTTCTGCTACAAATTATTCCATCCCCTGTCCATTAGCTCTTCAATGGCTGTAGTGACCATTTGAAATTCTATGTGATGCTATCTCCTGAAAGGAAAAGCAGGACTATAAACAAAAACAAGTGAAAAAAGAGAAAGTTGTGAGAGAAGAGGGAATGGGATTGTATGTACTATAGTAGTTACACCGTATGTACACACTAGTCAATGTAGTTAATATATATCTGTATTTAAACTTTCTAAATGAGCTAGTTCCTTAAGGAATGGAAGAAGTAATCAATGATACTACTATGCCATTACCTGCTAGTGGATAAACCTGTAGACTATTCATATTTATATGCAGTGTTGACTCACAGTTTAACTCACAGTGGTTAGTGTTAACTTCTAGAAATCCAGTCCTGGCAGACGGGCTGATTTCCTTCTGGCCACCTGTCTGGTCCTGTGAGGATCTAAATCCTCAAAGGAAGCTGTGTTTCCCACAGTTTTCCAACAGTTTTTAATTTAAAGAATCTCTGTGGAATGAGTTGCTTACTCAGATGGGATTTTACCATCTTCATCATCTGTTTTTACAGCCTATATCAGGAATCCAGAAGAAAATTGTAGGATTTATTTGACCGAGTGTTGCAAATGTTGGTTAGATGTCAGTAATAGACATGAGATACAGACATCTCACTCTGGACAAAATGGTAATATTAAGTGGTTGGAAGTAGACCTCTAAAGAGGACATACGAGTTTTGTCCTAAAATTGCCTGTTTTTCTCCACAGACTATAAAGGCAGTCTAAGATGAGTTATTTTATATGTAGACATGCACAGTGTAAGTGTATTTCTGTCTATTATCTGTGCAAGATTTTTATCTCATACAGATGATGTAACCTATATAGAACAGTAGTGAAATGATGTGTTAACCTGTCCTAACCAAACACTTGGTAAAAAAAATTTCTAATCTAAGCCTTTGGCTTTGCTTTTCTGAGGTTTGTTAAGTGTAAACTTAGGGTTAACACAGTGAACTAACAAGTTTGGCTGGTGGAGTTGTATCTATTTCCAGATGTGTCCCATTCCTTGTGACAAAGTGAAGGAGGAAATAACTCATGAGAATGAGGTTTCTTGATAGTAGTCAGATAAGCTCATTCTGGAAGTCGTATAGAGTGATTCCTTTTTTGTTCTAGAAACCAGGAACGTGGTGCACAGGGTGAAGATTTACACTTATTGTTGCAAATTTTCCTAAATGGGTGCTTTTAGACTCCAGCTTCCTTCATTCCTGAGATGGTCTGAGTGCAGAGAGTCTGTGGTTGTTTTCTAATCAGTCTGTGGTTGTTTTCTAATCAGTCTGTGGTTGTTTTCTAATCAGTCTGTGGTTGTTTTCTGATGAGTATTTTCCTGACAGTTGTTTGTGTTACCTGGAACAGAATCCATGGAATGCCTTTCTCCATCTTTGAGACATCTGGTATGAATGATCTGCCAGTAGCCTTTACAGCCCTGAACATCAGTGCAGCTGAGAAGCTTTTGAAAATTCTGTATTTCTTGGTTTGTAATGACATACCAGTGTTATTTCTGGAGCTCTGTAGGCATGCTAGGTTACTGTTGCTACTGTGGCTTTCACTGAGCACTCTTTTAATTCCCAAGGAGCACAGGAGTGCATGGAACAATGCTGGCAATTGGTTTGGGCTCCCCGAGGAAAGGAGCAGCCAAGTGGGATGGGCTTTATAACTTCTGTGCTTGCAAGGTCTTTACAGGAGTGGTTAGGGACTCTGTATAGCCAGGTACCTGATTTTTTCCAAGGTGATTTTAAATTTTTTTTTCAATTTTTGTTGTGAAATAACCAAGAAACTTCAGAAACAGTATATTTTTTATATTTTGTTTGTTTTTGACATGTGAAATGGAGTCATGCATTTGAAAGTGAGACATATTTACCCAGCTTATTTAGTAACTGCAGGACTCTATGGATGGTGCCTTATTTTAAACTTTAATAAATGACCTGTATTTGCAGTAGTGGAAAGCCTGCACACTGATGTGATGGAGTTCATATTTCTTGTTTTATATTTTTCTTTTTTTCTCTGCCTCTGTGCTTTGGTGTGCCTGTATTTTTCTGGCTGCCAAGAAATGACATATAAGCACGAAGGTAAGAAGTTACTGATGAGCACATCTGATTACATTACAAGGAAATATATCTTGGATCATTTTCATCATGTTCGATTAGATCCCTTAAAATGAGATATTTAAATGTAAAATGAAACTACTTTAGCAACAGAGAAATAGGATTATATTGAAATTTGCATATAATGTAGCTTATGTGTTACTATTGATTTATAGTAGTCTGAACTTTGATGTTTACTGAGCACCATAATTCAGTAGAAGTATTAATACTTGAGTTGTAAGACCTAATGCATATTTTTACTTTAAAATTATATGAAAACATCTCTACAAGTCCACATGAAAAATACTTGTTATTAAATGCATGGCAGTAGTCAGTGGAAATTAGAATTCAAATCAGATTTTTTCAGCAATTTACATGACTACTTTCTCAGTTAAGAAGTTGTGATTTAGAAATAAGAAATGTGCAGACAAATAGAAAGCAATCTCTAAGTTAATTGAGAATTCTCCCATTTTTAAAAAAGTTTGAATGAAACTTGACTAACATAGTTTATATAGTTACAAAAATAATACTTTCCAGAAACTATCATGGTTCAGCTTTTGAGCCATGTGTGGAATCTCCCTTGGAGTTGATATATTTATTGATGCTTTATTGTTTATTACAGTGTTTATCTACAACTTTATGACTCACATGTCTCTCTTTCGAGTATTTTTTTTCTCTCTCTACAGCTGTTCCCTTGTGAATTGATTTGTTTTGGTTTTGCTGTGAATCAGTTCTCATAGTTGGCTGTTTCAGATACTAGATGATCCACAGTAAAACTGGCTGTTTTGTAGTTATGTCATTAAACAATTCATAAATGTGCGGGTAATATACAATAATTAAATACCTTATCTCTGTTTCTATGGAATGTTTCTGCTTCACAATATGATAAATAGATAGCTTTTCTATAAATGAAGGAGTCTTAACAATAAATGGTACTCTTGCGAGTCCAAATATTGCAGGCAGTCTTTATAGCATTTAAAAGTTTTTGACTTCTAACTCTCCTTTAAGTGTTGGGATTTTTTAGTGTGATGGGAAATACTTTTTTTTTTTTTCAGAATTCCCTCTTATCTAATAATCAAGTGGTTTATTTATTGATATATGCATATTTGCCCCCTACTTTTGCTACAAGTGAAATGTCTAAATTATTTTTCACAATAATGGCATTGCTTTAAGTATTTTTTCCAGCCTATATACCTTTATATAAAATCAAAATCATTGTTGTTTTACTAATTTATTTTCATTTGTTGAAATGACAGGGGTGGGTGTTTGCATGCAGGGTTGAAGGAAGATATGTATTTGTTCTGAGTTACCTAAAAGTGACTGTACAGCAGAGATGTAGCAAAAATCCCATAGGTGTGGTAGGTTTTATTGTCACTTCTAGCTAAGCTGCTGCTGACCCTCGTGGTACTGTGATCTCTGTTCCATATGATAATAAATTGGAGATTTGTTCTCCATCTTTTAGAAGTCCCTTCTGCCAGCCTTTGCAAAGTCAAGACTTTACCCTTACTTTGGTTACCTGCCCCATCTTTACCTCCATAAAATGTACCTTCTTGTTTATGAAACTGTATCTACAGATCAGTTTGGAGTCAGGAAAGTGAGTTGAGCTAGCTACTCAGACTGTAAATTTGTCTTCCTTACAACTTGAAGTAGCACCATTTCTTTAGCCCTATTTTTAACTTCCAATATTTATTTGTAGTATTACTGTTACATGGTTGTAAGCTGCAATCAGTATTCAGTGGGGGAGAAAAGCTGGATGGGCCATCTCCCAAGGACTAATGACCCCTTGTTTTTTGTGGTAAACCTTTGTACTTATAAAAGAGAAGTCTGAAATGGTTTTAATGAGTAAATACATTACCTTTCTGGATAAGCCTTGTATTTTTAGAATGGAGCTTAAACCTATTGCTTGTGCCCTTTGTTTTGTTAAGTAGGGCAGAAAGGTGAACTGGTGGATGCTGGAGGAAAGAATTAGATTATCCCAGGGAACTGTTTGTCTTAAGCACCCTGGACATAGTGAAAGATCACAGTGCTTCCTGAACAAGTGGGGGAAGAGTAATGTCTTTCCAGCACTGTGGCACTATAACTGTGATCTTATGGATTCACAAAGTAGTGGTCTAGTAGCTTGTGAAAGGAAGTTGTTTCTCAAGGTTGTTTGGAAGCTCTTTGCCTTTTGTGCTGCATCATATTTATCTGCATTCATATGGATAAACATACTCTGTTTAGAAAAGATAGGGCTTTTTTGGGTTTCTGAAAGAAAAATTTTAAGTACTGTTTGAAGGGCTCTTCTTAAGTGAAGCAGTTGAGTGATTCAGGACATGACCTTGGATCTGTCTTTGGTGGTTTGAGTGGAATTAGCTGTACTGTGAAACTATTATGGACTTGTTCTGCTTAGGAGTGATGAGGTTGTGACCTGGCAGACCGTGGTGACCAGGGCTGCAGACTGTAAATGGAGCACGTGCTGTCATGCATGCAGGCAAAAAGTCACACATACAAGCTGGATTTTTTGGTACCCCTTAAATCAGGACAGAGTATTTTGACTGCTGATGAGAGCTGTGCTGAATCGAAAGAATATAGTAAGCATTATGGGGCTTTGTGAGAAAGAGAAGACCATACTTACATAGATATACTGGAAGGTGTATATATACTAAAGTTAGGTGAGTCTGGAAAACTGCAGGGAAAGATGAATATCAGGGAATCATCATGAGACAGGGCATTATAGTTAAAACTTTTCAGTATCTTGAATTAAATTGATAGATCACAATTCCACTCAGGCGGTTTGGCTGTGCTGGAATGTAGGATTCTTGATGTTTGGAATTAACAACTGATAACTTTTTTAATCCTTATGGCTGTTTTAATGAACCAGCTATTATCTTCTCATAGACAACCTCTGGTACATATTTGAAAAAAACCCAAAAGCAAACTGTGACATCAGGATCTGTGCTTCAGTATCAAGCAGTGGCAAAACATATAGAGATCTTTCTTCATCTTCTTACAGCCGCCTCTCTCCACTGCCCTCTCTGTCTAGGCTGCTTCATAACCTGAATCCACTTTTCAGCAACATCCTTTTAAAAAAATATTCTCAGTTTTCTTCCTTCTCTGAAATTGTGTTAGATTATTTAAATACTTGTGTGGTGTAAGAAGTTATGTTTTCTATTGATTAATAACAGTTTAAAAACTTTTTTTCTAGTTAAATTCATAAACAAATTTTTTAACAATTGAATTTCCATGGAAATTTGCTGCTTTCTGTGACTATGTTTATATTAAAAAAATCACATTTTTACAACTGATATTGTACTCATTTCCACTAGATACTAATTTTCTCTGATTTTCTCTAAGCATGCATTTAATTGATAATGTGTAAATTTTTAAAAATCTGCAGTGCAATGCTGCTTTTCCCTAGACATGTCTTTTTGGTAAGACATAGTATTGGAGCAAACTTTTTTAAAAAAAAATAAGTATGATGATATCGAAAAAATAATTGATAATCATTACTGTATACTATTAAGCAGGGTTTTCCAAAATAGGAATTTTTTTTTTTTCTTTCTGCAATTAGTATGAGCAATTAAATTTGTTCTACCTTGGTCTGCAGAATACTTTTCTTCCTTTTGGTTCTGCATCTTATGTGTTGCATTGTACTGGCTTACTTTCTTCTGGATAGATACTGGATTTCTCTACTGTGAATCTTGTAAGGACTTTAGTGATTTTGGAAATTAGGTTTTATCCTTTTGCTAAAGCATAATTCTTTTGGTATTTACCTCATCTCTGTTCTATGTCCAGTTCTGTTCTTGGAGGTTCTTCCCCAAATGATGTTGAAAAAGTAACTTATTTAATCTGAGAAGAAGAGTTTGCACTGGAACCTTTCTTTCTTCCTAAATACTAAAATAATCATCAAGGACCTTGGTTACAGCTTACTGGGTCATTGGGGCTTTTCATCTGTTTTGCTAGTAGCTAAAAACCCCTAATTTTTCAGAGGCATGTTGTGGAGACGTTTTTTGGATTTGATGAAGAATCTGTTGATTCAGAAACTTCATCTGTAACTTCATACAACACAGATAAAACAGACAGGACACCTGCAACACCAGAAGAAGATTTGGAAGACGTAAGTGGTAACTGATTTGTTGTTCTTTCTAGTTTTTGAAATACAAATACAAACTTTCAGCTATTGTACCACATGAACTGTGAAAGATTTGGCAGAGAATTCCTTTGGTTTTTTTCAACATATACATTGGTAACGTATACACTTTGCAATAAAATTAATAAGATAATATTCTGCCTGACATATTTGGCAGATGTTGGGCTGAGAAATATTTTTTTTTTCCTCAAACTCTTTTTTATTAGTCAGAAGAAAATGAATAGGCATATTGCTTTGCCAAAAGTCAATACTTACTAGACAATAGTTTGCCTTTCAACCTTTTAATTTATTTGACTGTTTTGATACAATCAGGATTTTCTTTCTTTGCTCACAATACTCAGAGAGTCCTTTGCAATTCATGAGAGCTTAAATGATCCTAGGTGGTAAATACCCAGTGACATGTTTTGTCTCAGCTCTGTGATATACAGTGCTGCTGGCCTACTTCGGAAGATTGTGTGTGTGAGCACAAAGAATGAATTAGATGCTCGTTTTCATCTTTCTTTCTTGTTCACTAACTTCTGCCTAATGCTCCTCAGAAGAAGCTTCCTTTTTTCCTAGGTTTACTGTCTAATAATATTGCACTCTCTTTTCCTGAGAACTCAAGTTCCTGGAGCAAAAATTAATTAAAGTGAAGGACGTTTCTTGTCCTCAGCAGTATAGGAAAGATTTTATAAGTGTTAAAGTTATGGCTCAAAATTCAAGGAAAATAAAGACTTTGAAAATACTTAGTATTAAAAGAATAAATTTAAGAGAATATCTTGGAAATAATTTTGAAATGTAACTTCTGTGTCAGTGTCTCTACCCTGGCACTGTAGAGAAAAAGCGTAAGGAGGGAAGAGTGGACTGCATGAGAAGTAGAACAAATACCTTCTGAAGCCCCTCTGGCTCTGGAGTTGCTGAAGACAGTGTTGCACAAAACTGTTTCCTCTCATCATTCCTCAGTTTTCCCATTTCTGTACATTGCTGTCTTACATGGCAACTTACTCTGTCCTTAAATTGTGTGGTAGACCCCTTTCCCCTCTCCCTTTCCCCTCTCCCTTTCCCCTCTCCCTTTCCCCTCTCCGTTTTAGGGTTTTATACCTTTATTAAACTTGAGACTTAGTATGAGTTCTGTTGCTTGTTTCTGACTCTGTCTTCTATACAAACAAACCCATTATTAAATATATTTATACAAACTCACTTTTCCCCCCCCCTCTTCATTAAGAGCACGCCAACAGAAGAAGCTGAACTCAGGTTTTGCCAGCTAACAAGAGAGTATCAAGCTTTGCAAAGAGCATATGCATTGCTCCAAGAACAAGTTGGTGGAACCCTGGATGCAGAGAGAGAAGCAAGGGTAATTTTTTAACTGAAATGGTTTTAACTCTGAAATAATAGAAAAAGCTGAAACAATTTGTAATAGCAGGAGGTATCTTTGTGGGTCAGTGAAATGCAAAGCCCAGTGTTCTTGAGGATTAGAGTAAGTCAGAAGATGATAATTTAGATCCATCTGGTGCAATCAGAACAAAGATGTCATTGTACTTTATTCTAGCATGGGTAATATATTAATGTTTCTGTTCTATGAGAGTGATAACCCGTTTGAACCAGCATTTTGGATAGTGACATGATGGATTTTAAATGCATGCCAGGATAGGTTGTTAAAAGTACTTGGGTACTTCCGTCATATGAGTATATTAAAAATCTCCCAAACCTAAATCAAAAATCTGACCCAAATCTTGGTTCTGGCTTGCTGGGAAACAGTTTTGCACGTCAGGAAGTGGAGGGGTTCAAGTTGAACATGAGCTAGCAGTTAAAAAACCCTGACCTTCTTCCCTCTACCACTTCCCCAAACCCCAAAAATGGAGAAACGTATTAAATACTGTGAATTATTACATATCACTGCCTTGCTACATGTGGCCACTGTACTGTGCCACTGCAGTGTGTTTTTAAGAATGCAGAAGGAAAATTATTTTAATGTGTTTAAAAATTACTGGTGAGAAGGGACTCAACCAACCCACACTTATTTTTTATTTTTTCCTGTGAAATATACCTCTTATAATAGTAAAATTACTGCTTTATGGCTTTATTTGTTAGAGTTCTTAGCATCTTACAAAAGCCTAGTCAGTTCTGACACTTTTTAAGTAGGACACTTAGGCAAGGAAAGCTATAAAGACTTTGAAGATCACTTCTCAAGAGAGAACTAGGATAGGGGTCATAACTCCTTCTACTATTAAAAAAGGATTTCAGGGGCAGTCATCTATCTGCTAATTATGAGAGGCCATTATATATTTTCTTTGCCTTTATGGAGTTTTTAAAATTTTATTTTGCAGGCATTTACAGGCTGTACTTTTTGTAGGCTTGGAAATTGTTGCCATTTCTTTTTAATGGCATTTTGGTTTCTTTGGTACATCTCTGCACATCCATCTCTTGAGTGAGTCAGAAAGTAGTTTTTTGCATGGTTTATTTTGGTGGGACGAACATTTCTTGTTACTTTTAGATGAGGCTTAAGGTAACCAAAAACCAAGGATGCAAAGATGCAGGAAAAAATCCCTGTAGGAATATTTAAACTGCTTGGGTGAAAAAGTACCTCAAGTAGGGTGGAAAAAATACTTCTGGTAGGTCAAGGAGCCTCAGTGGCTGAGGGTCTCCAGAAACATGTGTTTAATATCCTTTTTTGTTTAGTACCTTGTATGATCCAGTGCCTTTTAGGGCATTGCTGGACTTAGGGGTAATACCCACTGTAGTGTAGTGGTGAGTGTAATAATCATGTAAATGAGGAAAACTGACTCTGAATGTGCTGTTTATGGGATATGTAAATTGTTTTGGGTCAGTGTATTTCATTTACCTAAAGGCCTTTTTCAGTGCTTAATGCAATTCTCTTTCTCCCTTGTCCATTTTTTCCCAATTGCCTTAAGTTACTAAAGCTTATGAATAGCTTCTTAGAGCTGTTTCAGTTTCTAAATTTATTTTTTTCTTCCACTGGTAAGAAGTTTATCACTGAGTAGGGGATGTTAACATCTTTTTAGGCTAGGGAGGAAAAATCCTGTTAAACTGGTAGCTTCAAATATTTTGTAACTTAAACACAAAAGCAGCTTTTTTAATGAAAAACATTAAAAGCTGACGGGACAGCCCATAAAATAGTAGAAAATATATTTACTTTTGATTTCTCCTTCTCTCCCCCTCCTTCTTGCCCCCCCAGACTCGTGAACAGCTGCAAGCTGATCTTCTCAGGTGTCAGGCAAAGATTGAGGACCTGGAGAAGGCTCTGATGGAGAAGGGACAGGTAAAAGGCTCTCTTAATGTCCTCTACCACATCGTGTTCTCCGCTGCGTGCAGTGGGGCCCTTGCCATCTTCATTGCTTACTGGTGTGCTGGTGTGAATGCTGCAGCCTAGTTGCTACTGCAGCATTAGATTGCTTAAATAAGGGAAAGGATTTTGTAGTCCAAGAAAATGGCATTACAGACTCATTTTCTAATACATAATACACTAAAGCATTCTAACAAAATAATCACGTGCACATGCACGTTCTGTTCCCATTGTCATTTGGTGAAGGGCTTTCTCCCATTTTCCATTTTTTTAGTATTTGTTGTAAATTCTAATAAATTCTATATTTCTACTAGAGAATATTTTTGGTGTGTACCGAAGAAATTTTTTTTTGAAAACCCAACTTTTATACACATTAGAGATATGAACACTGAGCCTGTCAGGTTACTGGAAGCCACTCGTGTTACTCTCCTGGGTTTAAAGTCTCAGAGGGCCCAGTTGCTTTCAAATTCCCAAAGCATCACACAAAATAAAATCATGTCTTGTGCTTCAGTGTGTATAATATATGTAAATACTCATCAAAGATGTGTCTACTGATGCATATTTAATATTGTCTAGGGCCCTCAGGAAGTCTGACTAAGAGTTATGAGCACACATTTGCAGGTTGTTCAGTTGTGTGATGTGTGCTAGAACACACAGTAGAAATTGGGGAGATGTTATTTTATGCTTTATTGTTTGAAATAAGAATTTAAGTTCACAGGTAGCTTAGAGCAATAAAATAAGATAGAGCTAGGTATAGATAAACATTTCAAAGACTGATGATCCTGTAGCACTTGACACCACTTACATATAATGCCAAATGAATGATAACACTATTTTTATGGTTTATTCTTTGTAATTAAAATTTTCTGTAAGATTCTGTATCATTGCAAAGGTTTGGGGGCCGTATTCAAATTAAAGACAAAAATCATTTATTCTAGCTTCCACACAAATTGCAATTTGCTTAGTGAATTCCATGTAAATATAATATTACTAAAAATTGAGAATATGTTATCAATCTAAAAATGATGGCCCACTGAACTTCTGGAAGAATAAGTGAAACCAGTGACCTTCCAAGCATCTATTTGCTTCTAGCTGCTATTTTGGTTTGTTGATAAGAAAGATGTTGTGGGCAAATTGCTGTGTAGTTGAAAACATTAACAAGATAGTTGACTGTACAGTGTATAATGTAAGTACTGTGTATGTAAATAAGATAAATGAATTTGGATACCTATGTAAGGAATTACTTCTGTGATTTTTCTGCAAGAGCCTTATGTCAAGAAGGTATATCTGGAAATTAGAATTTAATTAGTTACCACTTTGAGATTCAGAGTCACATTTCCAACTTTGTATCTCTTAGTAATCCTGAGAAGGTGAACAGGGATGTGACAAGGGGCACTGTGATGTTGTTTCTAGTGGGCTGGTTTGTACACTGAGCATGAGCTTTCCCCAGAGGGGATCACAATGTCTTCCTGGGAGCTCTACCACCTGCTTGGTTCTCCTGACCTGTTAGTGTTTACAGCCAACAAAATAAATGGTTGTGATGATAAACTGAATTCTTTGTGCACTATGTGGTTTTTTTTAAATTATTTTATTACTACTTTGTCATTTAGATGTCATGGTAGTGATGATGATTTAATAATAATTGTGGAATGTTCATTCTGGGAACCAGCCCCTAAAGTGTATTTGTAAAGGAAATAATGAATCAAAAGATCCAAGTATGTTATTCCAGAAAATTTCCTGAAGTCAATTTCAGAGCATGAGATTAGAAGCTTATTGTTAAAAAATTATGTGAAGCTCGGTTTATAACAGTTTATGTGTAATTTCAAAGCAACTGTTAATGACTTTTGTTAATCTCTCTTCTGGCTGGATCTGTCAGTATTCCCTCTGAAGTAACACAGAATTAATAATCCATTTCTGCATGGTATATTGAGGTGCATGCATAAGAAATTTTGTATGAAGTGAAGAAATTCTTAAAACATGTTAATAATGGCAAATAATAAATATAAAAGTATTGGAGTATGCAGTGTGCCAGATGGATGAATACTCAACTGTCTCAGTGATCTGGTGTGTAAATACAATTCTGCTGCAGTTCAGGTTTTCTCAGAAAGCTTAGTTAGACTCCATGAAGAAAGATGCAGAAATTTATTATCAATAGAGCAGGTTGATCTGTTTTTTCTACTTGTGTGAACTGGAGTAGTTGGAGCTGCAGGTCTGATATAGCTGCTGAGCCTTACCATGTGGGTACATTTATCCTGTCCATGTGTTGGGATATCCACCCTGTGCCTGTGCATGCAACTCTTCATTCCTTGACCTTAGCAAAGTGCTAGTTAAATATTAAACTAGATACCAGGTTTTATTTTCAACATTTCTTTCACTTGCCTCAAAAATTTTTGACAGGTGTAATGCCTTTCAGTACTCATTTTAATATGTTATTCTCCTGACATTACAACCATGAAGAGCTTGTTTATTACATGAAATGCATTTTTGTGTATGAGCAGAATAAGGGAGAAAGAACAGTACAATATTAAATTGTAGTGGACAGTAAGTAGAAAAACAAAAATGTTTAAAAATGCTAATTGGACTCAATATAATATCATAATACTTTAGATTGACTTAGATTGACATTTCAAGGATATTTTATGGGCTGGGATATCCAGACTTCATTGATTCCTTATGCAACATTAGTGTAGAAATATCTTCCTGAAAAAGAATACATTGTCCTTAATACTTCAGTAAAGGCATTTAGATTTTAAATAAATCATTCCTTGAACCTAGAAGATAATTTGATCTAGAGTTAGTATGGCATATTAAGTGCTGGATATTGTTTTAATAAACTTTTTAGAGCAGCATGGGCAAAGTTATATAAATAGATTTCTCTGTAGGAAAAACAAGAGCAAATTTGGTTGTTATAATCCATTAAATTTGAATGTCCAGCTATGGGTGGCCATGAGTTTTTGTAGCTTGATCCTTTAAAGGGATATTTGATGAGGCCTTTTTGAAGCCATGGGAAAACCTAAAAGGAAAGATGTGTTTTGGAACAAGTGATTAATCAGAAATACATTTTCCAAATGGAGTATACAATGTCTTGCATCACTTCCCTTCCTCCACAGCCTTGAATTTCTTGTCACAAACACTGTGTGTTAGCCAGATTCTTAGATTTTTTAGCAGAGGGTAATTAACTTTATATTGCTGAAGCTTCTTTTTGGTCATTTGGGAAAATTAAAGCATTTTTGTCCCTTTCTCCCTTTGGATTTGTATTGCACTACTTAAGATGGGATGATTTTGCAAGAACGTTTCCAAACCTTTGCAATGGAAAGCAATAGTTTTGAGTTCAGCTGAGTAAATAAATGTTTTAAAAATGACATGAAGCATATAACTGGTAACCCACAATTGCTACATGTAAAGATTTTAAAGTACATGCTAGCTGAAACATAATAGGAAACAAAAGACTGCTACAGGAAAGAACTTTTATTTTCGCTGTAGTATAAAATGCTGTACATCCTTGAAACATTTATGATAGCTTTATTTTTCAATGTGTGACCATTTTATACTTGAATACAAAATGATATCTGAAATCTAATTATTGTAGGCATTCCTTTGTCTTGTTTAACAAAACACATGTATTTTCCTCACAGGATTCAAAATGGGTAGAAGAAAAGCAGCTGTTAATTAGAACAAATCAGGAGTTGCTAGAGAAGGTATGTGGGAATATTTTCACCATTGTTGCCCTTTATCATAAAAGAAATTGAATGCACTAAGTACTATAAAATCAGCATGAAATTGCTTTATTTCTCACCAGAAACAGAAATTTAACTAAAAGTCTCTGATTAAAGTACCAATATGCCTTTATATTCTTCAGGAATCAAAGCTGCTCTTTATTGTGGAATTACATGGACAGCCACCAGTACATCCCAAGCTGGCTGAGGCTTCTAGTGTCCAACAAAATACACTTACACAAAGATTATTATTGTCCTGGCCACTAACAAAATTGCCTGCTCCCTCCCTTTTTATAGTTTTTCCACACATGAAGTAGTATTGATTTATTTAAGGCTTATTATATTAACTGTCTGAGATACTCCGAGCTGAGCATCTGCATTGTTTGTTGATAGTGGTGGAAAGTTGGCTAGTCAACTCAGGAAGACAAAAAATTGATTTTGTTATTTAGTAACTTAATATAATACAAATAAGATAACCAAATAAAGTATCATGATTAAAAGTATCTAGAGCCAGGTTTAATTTACTTGGACACTTGCATGGGCACTATAAATGTTAAAGTACATTATGCCAGATGTTACACTTCTTTTTAGTTTCGTACAAAGAGAAAGATCACCCAGTTAAACTAGACAGTAGAGAAAAACTATTAGTTGGCATAATTAATAGCCAGTATTGAAGTTCTATTTTGTCGTTGTTAGTACCCCAAGGCAAAATTCTGGCAAATTAAAAAGTAGTCATTAAAACCACACATTATTTTCTTTCATATACTGTAAAAAAAATCAGATGTCTAATTAGGCAAAGACAATGAGAACAGTCTGCCCAAATGTTAATGTAATTCAGTTTCATTTGCTGGATTTTAAAAGAAAACTTATAGTACTTAACAATATTCATATCACTTTTATGGTACTTCCAGATTATTACTCTAGGAGAACATTGACCATTTTCTGCTGACAGTGATGTTCCTTTTTATCTCTATGACACAACCTGTTGTGTAATGAAAGATGGAAATAATTAGTGGTTTTGTCTAAACCTCTGGCTTGTAACTCTGTGCAGCATCTTTTCTAGTGCTTACAGGGTTGTTACCATATTGTGTTTGTCTCACAGATTTACAGAATGGAACAAGAGGAGCATCAGCTGAAGAATGAGATGCAAGATGCAAAAGACCAGAATGAGCTGTTAGAATTCAGAGTGCTAGAGCTTGAAGTAAGAGATTCTCTCTGTTGCAAACTCTCAAATGGAGCAGAAATTATGTTTGAACCCAAGCTGAAATTCCTGTAAAGATTACTGATGTCTGGTGCATGTTTAAGGGAAGTCACTTAGGTATCTATTTTTTAAATGTTGTATCTTGGGATAATGAAATTGATGCCACTGCCTTAATATGTTTTGGAGAGAATGCTCACTAATGTTTATAAAGATGTAATATAGCTAATATAAATTGCATATAGTTTGGTTTTCATCTAATAAAATATTTTGTTTTGCAATATTTTGCCTTTTTTATTTGTTTCATTTCCATAACTGCTCCTTTCCTGCATGTAAAATCACTTGGTATGTATTCTACAGCCTTGGCTGGCATTGATTAAATTAACACACTTTCTCATATCTTGCATGCAGTGATCTGACTAAAGATCTGACACATCCATCACATCAATGTATAATCTCTTTAAATTACATTGATTTAGTATTGACAACATTCTTATGAAGTAAATTTATCTTAAAAAGAACACATTTTGATAGCAGTTTCCAAAGAATTCCTCTTACCTTAAATCCATTTTCTCATGGTTTAAAGTGGTCATGGAGTGGAAATAATTGGCTTCAGTCAATGAAAAATGAAAAAAACCCCAAACCTCTGGCAGTGCCAAAGAAAAATGGTAAAACAGAAATATAACTTCTGTATGTTAAGCTAATATGTTGCCTATATCAAACAAATTCCATACTTTGCATAAATGAAAGAAGCAAAAATATTTGTTATTAACACTGAACATGAAGCCTGTGATTACAGCTGAAAACAGCAGTTCTCATCCCCTCACAAACTGGGCTCATGTCGAATTTAGTAACACTGAAGTATCTGTGTGATGCACACTTGTCACATGGTTGTGTTGCCTGATGACACATTGTTGAGTTTCAAAGATCACCCGCATTCTTAACACTGCTTAGAATAAACTCTCTGAGAAACCTGTCATTGTCACTCCTCCATTTTTGTCACCCAGCACGTTTCACCAAAAATCTTGGCATGTGTAACTTCTCTGATAAAGATGAAAATGTCATGTCTTCCTGTTATGTGGACGTTCTTTTTGTCTGACATTCCTTAATCTTTTTTTCATCCTTTATCAGCCATATGTTTTGATGTCGCAGCCCATTATATTCAAAATTATGAATTTAGGTTATTAGAATTTCAGTAGATGTTCAGAAAAATAGATATGCTTTCTAATACATATCTTTATATTTTATTAAAGGACTGTAAAGAAAAATAGAGAACAATTTAGCATTTGAATTGGCTGTTGCACTAGAAATTGCTTCCTAAAGTGTGGATGTTTTTAGAAGTAAAACTGTCCAGAAAGGATTTCTTAGGAACAAACAAATATTCTTGAATACATCCTTCATGAATGTATTTTTCCCATGGAAGAATCACATTAAAAACAGCTCAGTATGTCATGTAAGGTTTTGTCATGTGCCAAAGCTTGCAAAACTTCTTTCACAGAGTAACAATGGAAGTATTTTCGTGTGATTGCAAGAAAAGATTTTTTTTCTTTAGTAGACAAGCACATAGACACAAATGTGACTGACAATGCAATGCTTCAGGAAAACCATCAGTTCTCCTGGTCATCAGGACAGTATTTTTTAGCGCAGTTATTTCAGATGTAAATTAGGTAAAGTATAAAACACAATCATTTATTTATCAATTAAAGCAAACAAGTTTGGGTGAGATGAATGCAATAGCAACTGGTTAATTTTTAACAATATCTAAAATCATAACTGAATTTGGGTAAGAATTAAACTTCTGGTTTTGGTTTACAACAGCTAAGTCATTATTTAAGCTCATTTCAGAATTAGACTGTTGATGTAAATATTATTTTAAAAAAACCTCAGAGGGGGAAAATTGCATAGACTACGGAGGTTTTTCTCTCTACACTGTAGTTTCAAATTAGGTTAAACCTAATTAATGAACAAGATTTGCCATGCTTTGTAACTTGTTTAAGTAAATTGATGCAGCCTGCCTGCCATATCAATTAAAGAACCTCATTTGTGATTTATGAAATGGAGTGATACATGGATGATCATGGGAACTAAAATACTTGTAGTAGTGGTCTCTGAGAAAATGAAGCTCATGTTGCCAAAGTGTTCCCTTGTAATATGGAGGTGAAATCTGGTGTTTCTTGCTGATGTTCTCACGGCCAGAGAGAATTCAGAGTAAGACCCAATGCCTTGGTTGTCTAGAGCCTTCAGTCCAGTCATTTTTCATAGGCACACTAAAATTTAATTTAGGCAAAATTGCCTATTAATTATATTATTTCTGCCTTTAGAAGAAATAATAGGTGGGTATTTTGAAGAAATGCATGGAAGTCATGAACATGGACTAATTAAGTCTATGGACTTAAGTCTAATTAAGTCATAAGGACTATGATTTTAGATATACTATAGCTTTAGATAAATGGGAATTTATAATTTTTTCTTTTGGCACACAACTGTAGAACAGTGCTGCCCTTCAGCATATTCTGACATCTTGGCTTTTGGAGTGAATATGAGTGAGGATTTTGCTCTAATAGGAAGGTAGACTGTAGAATAAACAGGGACCAGACACACAGGTTTTAGTGAGAAAATCTTAAATAATACTATTTCACGACAGAATTTAAATTTTTTTTCTGTAGATTTTTCTTTCTAAATTTTTTGTTGTTCCATGAAAGAAAACAATTGTTAAATAAGGTTATAGTCAACATAAAAACCTGCAGAGTATTTTAGGGCTTCAGTCAATTAGGGCCATTGTTGCAAGGGATCTGCGCCTGGGGAGTGTCAGGTAGCTTTGCAGAAACTGTGTGAATGGAATCAGCTGGCACCTAACATTATGTTTGTATTTAGCCAAAATTCTTCAAATATGGTAAAAGTAAGGAGAAATAGAATAGATTTGGAGTGAGAGCAGGAATCTGCCTTTTTAATGTACAAGTATGTTTTGTAAAGGTGGGGAATAAATGTTAACGTATAATCACAAATGTTGTTTTCAAACAAATCTTTCCTCAGGAGAGAGAGCGAAGGTCACCAGCATTTAATCTTCATATAACCACCTTCCCTGAAAACAATGGAAGTGCACTTCAACTGTTCTGCCATCAGGAAGGAATAAAGGTATATGCAGAGCAATAGAAACAGTTGGATGGCTAGGAACCTTTCTTGAATGACCAGTCTAATATCCAAAGAAACGGTTTGACACTTAACAGGGAAGAAAATGCAAATTAAAAAAAGAAATTAGTAAGAAAATATACTTTTAACTGGGGAAACGATTTAATAAGAATATGATCTAGCCATGTCAGGAGTTCCTTAGTGAAACTGAAGGCTGGTCAATCAAGATAATTTACATTTAGTCTAGGGAAGAATGTGGATGTTGATGTGATTCCTTGTCAGGCTTGCTACAGTACATGGTTCATGTCTTCATCTGAGTTTGGAAATAGGACGTTCAGTCCTTATTTTGCACCCAGTTTAGTGAAGGCTTTTATTTGTTGAATGAATATGCTTAAGTTATTTGCCAAGGCCAAAGCCTTGAAGCATGAGGTGCCTGACCTGAAACTCATTCACATAGGTGGAACTCTTTTAGAACAAGAGCAAGATAAACATCAGGATCTCCCTTGATTACCTTCTGATACAAGGAAGCAAGAATTACTCTGTTCACCCCTGTTCCCCCATGACCAGGCTATTTGTGCAGCTTGATTTGCATGCTGGTTCACTTCAGATTGAATTCAGACTCATGTTGTCAGTAATGTTACACAACAGGCCTGGGTAACTTTTCCACAAGTAACTAAAGCATAATCTCAGTGCCACTCACTAGTGATTTATAGTCAAAATTTTAGTTGTGTATACAAGTCCTCCTATAGAAGCCTTGTTGCTATTCAGTGCTTTAATGAGCATAGTATGATCTCTAGAGGAAATAAATGGAAATGTCCCTGCATGTTTTTAGGAAGCTGAGTAGTCTGAAAGAAAAGAGTTAAAATCTGCTTCTTACCTACAGATTTGGTTAGATACTCATCTCCCAAAGCCCACCAAGAGTCATCAGTTAGCATATCACCTACAAATAAAGCCAGACCCCCCCCTTTAGCTTACCTGTTGTTCTAATCTGCTTGTTGGCTGTAGCAGGTACAGTGTCCCAGAATCCATAATTCCCTTTTTTCCATTGTCATTTAAGATGTGCCTTAACAGGTGGATTCTTTTCAGTCTGCCTTTCAGTTCGCTTACCTGGAAGGTGAGGCAGTCACCTAAAATGGCAGACTGAAATAGTTGTCCTTTTATCAGTTTTCAATGCTTTTCAAAATTATTAGTTTTCAGTAGCAATGTAGATTCCAGAATGATGCAAAATCTGATTTGGTTTCTGATTCTTCCCTTATGCATCATATGGAAATGAATTATTAGAATGATTATTTCTGGCTCAATAGATGCAAGTAAATTCCATTCTTCCCTAGTGTAACTCATTGGCTAAAGAAGTTTCTGTTCAGCATTGTCAATGCTGATCATAATCAATAGTTTTGTTTTTAACATTGATCCAAACACAAGTGTATTAGGATCTGCACCATTCCAGAGTTAGTGATATGCACAGTTAAATAGCTCATGCAGCATTTGGGAACACCCCTGAAGTTTTTGGGAAGAGAAGGAGGGGACCTCTCAGGATAGAAAAACTTGAAAACCACACATGGCCCTGTGCCATATTGGCCATCTCTAAGTGCTGAATATGAGTAGAAGTTGATGGTGGCAGCATTTAACAAGGCAATTTTGCTTTATGTATCTGTGTTAAGCATTTTACTAACATGGACTGGTCTATTCCCGTGGTCTCAAGGCTTACTGCCTTCAAATAGCATGGCTGCATCAGGAGTCAGTGGAAATGATCCCTGGTCCATGTTAACTTGCAGGCCAAACTTGGGATAGTTCAGGAGAATGTGATTACCTCTGCTTAAACAGTTCAATGACCAGACCCAACAACTTTTTAAACTTAAATAGAGTTCTGGGGCCTAGGAATGGATCCTTGCACAGTGTTAAATACAGATGTCATGTGAATTTTATCAGAAAAAGGTTCTTCACCCAGGGGGTGGTTGGGCACTGCAAAAGGCTCCCCATGGAAGTGGTCACAGCACCAGCCTGACAGAGCTGGAGAAGTGTTGGGACAATGCTCTCAGGCCCATGGTGACTCCTGGGGATGACAATATGTAGGGCCAGAAGTTGGACTCAATGATCCTGATGCATCCCTTCCAGCTCAGCTATGATTATTCTATGATTATGTGATTCAATGAATTTATTCCTCTCTTTTTTGAATCAGAGGAGTGGTTTTCTTTATTTCAGTGGCTGAGCCTTAATAAGAATGGGTTGTTCAGTTCATTGTCTGGGAGCTGAGTGGCAGAGAAATGTGGCTTTCTAATCAGAAAGATGATTATGAGCTGATAAGCTGTTTGGAGGAGGATGTTCAGCCCACTGTGCACATTCCCTTCTGCCACTGTAAGGCTGATTTAAAACTCCATGATTTTGTTTAACAAAGAAAATGAAAAGCAAACCACCAAGCAAACCTTCTTAGCAATTATTTGTTCATGCTCTCGGTCCTGGTAACTTTTGTAGCTTGATGTGGTTGATGCTCCACTCCAAACAAACAAAAGTCTTTTAAGCGCTTTCTCTTTATGTCTTTTAAACCTGTTTATCAGTTTTGATCTTTCCTCTCTACACTCATTAGCAGGATGTGAATGTGTGAATGATACAGGTACATTCTGCCCTCATGCACAGACATCCAGCTTGCTTGTTATAATTGAGAGTGACTTTTGGTTTTGTCTTGATGTACCAGTAATTACTTTTGTAATTGTGATGCAAAACTGTGTTTCACTTATTTACATTTGAAGTCTTTTCACACACAGAAGAGAATAAAGGGTACATAAAATGTAGCATATAAAAACTATTTCTGACCTACTTCATAAAAAATAAGTGTTGAACATCTTTTTCAGGATGTGAATATATCTGAACTTATGAAGAAGCTAGATATTCTTGGAGATAATGGGGTAACACTTTTTTACTTTTAAATGTACCTCCAGTTGCATGGTTAATTTAAAGCTTTTTTTTTCCACAGCAGATACTAACATCGAAGGCAGTGCACAGGGTGACTTTTATATGCCTGTGTTTGTATGAAGAGTATGAATGGTTAGGAAACACTTTTATAACATGAAATTTTTTAGTTACACTGATGATAGTGAAAAGAGTATTTTTGAAGGTAGGATTTGGTCTTGACCTAATGATATGGAAAATAGGCACTGTACTAGGCAAAGTGAAAAAATGCAAAACAGAAGTCAAAGCCAGACCAAGTTGTGAATTATCCCTCTTGAGTAGTGATAGTAATGCCTTCTGCTGTGAAGGCTGTCACTGCCAGGAGTGGATTTGCTGGGAGAAAGGGAAGGATAACTGTCTCCTCTTTTTCCTCTTTATTGCTAAATACAGTGTAAAATCTTAGTCACACATTTAGGGCACAAACATCCAGGGAGCTGAGTCCAGTTTATAGCTAGACTTAACAGATTGAAGTCTTTTAAATACTAGTTTTAAGTTCTAGATTTGCATGTTATATTGCAGGTCCTGTGGAGGTTTCTATGGCACTTACTCTTTGCATTTTCTTTAATTGGAAGTTTGAAGTGCATGAAGGTGAGATTCACTTGCTGCAAGGCTTAGTCCAGTGAACTGGCAAAAACAGGAAAAAGATTGCAAAATCCCTGACTGAAACCACTTAATTTTCATTGAATGATCTGTTTCATTGAATGATCTGTTGAAAAAGTGTTGTGGGGCTGGTATGCTGAAGTAGAGTGGAACTATGCACCCTTGGTTTAACTTTCAGTACTTTCAGTCATGGGATCCTTTCTGGTCATGTCAATAATCCTAAATGTTATAACTGATTTACTTTTTGAAGTATGGTTAAAACTTACTGCTCATGTTAAAAGATGAACTTTTAATCCAATTTAAAATGTATCTTTTTGTATTTTAGAATTTGAGAAATGAAGAGCAGGTTGCAATAATCCAAGCTGGGACTGTGCTTTCCCTCTGTGAAAAGGTAGAATTCAGTAAATATTTTTCTCTGCTATAAACTGGCCATGTCTTCTAAGATACCTCATAACTCTGCCAGAGAAAAGCATGGCTTTTCTGTTCAGGTCATCTGGATTGGAGCACGTACTCATCCTTACATGAATGTTGGGATTGTGATGTCTTGAGGTAAAGCCAAACTTAAGAAACCCAGTTTAAAAATAAAACCATGTTTTAGAGATATTCCCTTAGCATAAAGTACTAAAAAGCCACTTAACACAAGAGACTTCATTCCCAGAAGTGCTGGTGTCCTCAGTGCTCTGGGAGCAGTTGAGAGGTGCCCTCTGTAAGGTGCCCGTGGTCCTGTTTGGGCTCATTTCTGTGGATGACTGAAAAAGCTCAGAGTAGTCAGTGGTCCTTCCTGCTGTAAATTAGTGGACATAGAGAAAAAGTAGTTTGCACAGGATAAGTAAGCAGTCAGGTCACTCATTCTGTATGGCTAGTTCCTTACTTCCAGAGAATATAATCTGAATATGAAAGGGCTGACATTTGGAACTAAGAAAGACATGCGTATTTCTCTGAAGAAGCTCCATGCATCCTTTTATGTTTCTATTAAATCTTTCCTGATGTATTGTTGAAATTCAGATTCAGATATTTTAAATTAAAATTTGAGCAATTTTAATAATTGCTTTAATTGAGATAATTTTGATAATTACTTATCTAAATACCTTAAAGTAAATAATCTACATTAGGTAATTTAATAATCATTAATTTAAATGAGTAATTACTATCAGCAAAATAGAAATGAGGAAAAGGGCTAAAATCCTTATAGTTTTTCACTGTGCTGTGGCATTAAAAGAGAAGGAATTTCAGCACTTCACATCCAAACAATGATGGCTAACAGGCATAGAACGATCAGAAGCAACATTTAGTTTTGCATATCATTTGCATACCTTAAAAAAAAATTAGATCTCTAATTTTTGCAGATAGCCCTTCACTTGATTGAGGGTAGCTGTGAGAGATGCTCAGGATTTCCCATTTCCATTGATTTCAAAGGTTCAGAATGCTCACGGTCTTGCTGAATATCCATGGTGAGGCTTTCCTTAGGAATACCTTCAGCCTGTCACCTTCAAAATGAAGAAAACAAAGATGGTGAAAATGGGATCTCTGGGGAATGTGATGTTCCTGTTAATTTTTTTTCTGTAGAAAGCTAACCTGCTAAGCAGATAAAACAAATTTCAGTCTCTTAAATAGTGGAAGGTTCAACATGATGAAATAATGAATTCACATTTCATAATTTGTAAACTTCTGTTTGAAATTTCCTATGTAAGTCTTGGGGGAAAAAGCTAGTATCTCATTAATTCCTTTGAGCCTGAGGCCTAATGAATCCACCAAAACTAAATTAATCCACTAAATTAAAGGAGTTGATGTGCAAAGGTTACCAAAAGACTTACAGCAGATATGAGTAGTCCAGTGTTAGTAAACAAGGCATTTGAGAAAAGTGGCAATTGCCAGTGGCAAACCTGCTCTCTGTAAGCTAGTCATGGGCCCTTCATGAAGACCGGTAGGGAAATGATAAATAATTCAGAACTGACCATTCCCATCCATTCCAATAAACTTAAATGGAAATATTAATGTAATCCTGGTGACGGTTAGTAATTAATCAAGAACCTTGTATCTTTGCATTTAACTATTACGATGTGTATTTTTTACCTTTGGAATGCAGTGGCTGTTCTTCATTCTGCTTGTTTTGAATGTTACCATAGTGGTAAGGGATTCATAGTAGCAACTACAAGAGCTTCCATCTCTCTGTCTGTTTTATTTTTCCCTCTACATTACTAATGTTTTACAAGTGAGCATTTTCCCACAAAGAGTGCAGCAAACTGTGCAGAATTAAGTGTTGAATTTTCTACCTTGTGTTTTGTTTAAATTGCCATCTGGAAAAATGAAGGACTGGAGGCCTGAAGTGAGATGATGGTTTCACCAATCAGGCCAACAGGCATTTGAATAAGAAACAATCAGGTTGATTTTGCATTCTTGACCCACGTCTGGTTTTTTTCTTGAATTTTACAAGGGAGGACACCATTTAACTTGCTGTAGGAAAGCAACCTCCACTTGTTAGTCTTTAGTGTGTCTCTGCAGTCCTCCATTCTGCTTGTGCTCTCACAACCTGTTTATTCATGTGTGTCTCCAGAGGGAATACATAGCATGGGAGGAGCATAAAGAAACTTGAAAAATGTTTAGTAGAACCTTTTTCAAAATCTCTGTTCATTTTCTGTTTCTTCTCTTCACACTGCTGTAGTGGTTGAAACAGATAGAGGGGACAGAAGCTGCACTGACACAGAAGATGTTAGACCTGGAGAATGAGAAGGTAAGAAACAATGGCTAAAAATGTAATTCATTTAGGTAAAACTCAAGTCAAGGGATTGTGCATGTATTTCAGCCCAGGCAGGTTTTCTGCCTTTCTCTGCTTGACAGAGATGGCTTCATGGTAAAATAGGCAAGTGGTTTCTAGAATAATCTGTTGTTTGTATTCTTTGGGGTGAAACAGAACTTTCAAATCTATATAGAACAAAAATAGCAAAATATATATGAATTAGGACACAAAGGCGTAACTGGAGAGCACATTAACCAAACAGTTTGAAATTGTCTCTGTGCTTTCTTTGTATATTAATTTGTCAGGCAGCAGCAGCATCTTTTTAATGTTGGTGTCATACTAGTAGAATTGGCAAGGGTATTTCTTTGCTTTCTGGTACTCAGCTTCTGAACAAGCTGTCAAGACCTCTTACTCCAGATGACCTTTCTTGCCCCACAGCCTTCATGCCTAAAGACAGAATGCTTTCTCAAAAGGCAGTTCTGTCTTGAAGAATGAACTGACTGTATTTTTCCCTATGTTTAACAGTTTTAGGAGTGTTTGCTTTTATTGGTTTACCATGCATGCTGTGCTTCACATCGTCAAATGGTGTTCCAAACACTGATTAATCCTCACCACACCTTTTACAGGTAGATAAATAAGCAGCATTGCATTCATCCTAAAGAATGGGACAATGAGACAGGGAGGTTAAGTGATTTGCCCAGGGCCACTGAAGAAGTGTGTGCTTGACAAACAAAAACAGAAGTGCTCAGACTGTGTTCTCTGTTGAGTGTAACCTGTTACACTGATAGCACTTTAACACAGATATTTTCCACATTTAGTATTTCTTTATTTTTAAGTCTTGTTATGGAAAAATAGAAAGGCTTGGGGAAGGGAAAGTGGCCACAAATACTAGATTCTTTGTAAAGAAAAATAGAAAAAATAGGAGGTTTATTACTTGATATATTATCTTTCCCCTTACTATCTGTGAAGTTTTCAAGTATTACCATGGATATCCCTTGCATCTGTTTGTTTAGCTCAGCAATCTGAAAATCTGCATCCCCAATGATTGACTCAATGAGTTGAGAAATTATATTCTAGCATGGTACTTTTAGAAGGACTGAGCACTGGTGTAGTTGTCCTTGAAACCCGTGTTAAGGGTTTGAGGTTCTATTCTTGTTTCCTTCCTTTTTGCTCTCTGTGGGCAGCCTTTACTCTCTCTTTTGAGAAGTAACATGATCAGGGCAGCTGCATTGCTATTCTGGGCTCTGGTGGTAGCTCAGACCCATTTTATAGTCTCAGAGAAGTGAATCTACCTCTGTGGTGCCAGACACTTGTAAGAAAGTCAGGACCAGCCTGTCCTTTGCTGTGCACTCAGGGTGCATGGTGGTGTTTCATCCTGTACAACAGCCTTGCAGTTGCTGTAATTCATCCGTGTCAGAAAATGAGCCACCTGGGTAGTCATGCTGGGACTCAGCTGCATAAATGTGGTGTCTAATACCATATCACATTCTCCAGAGTTCTGGAGATATCCACAAAGGCCTGAAAAAAATGTCCTACAGGACTTGTTGGAAGCACTTTCCCTTCAGGACCAGTAGCATATTTAGAATATGCTGGAGCAGAAGATTCTAAAATGGCTGTCATAGCAATGGATGCCCGTCTGTTCCCAACCAAATTCCAGCCCCAAGATCAAGGTCTGACTTAAACTTTGGGTTTGCCTTCAGTATTAATTAATAGGTAATTAAAAGAACTCCAAGTTTACAAAATAAATTAATAGTAAATATTATACTTCTTATACAGAGAACAAATAGCACCTTGTTCCTCTGAATCCTCTAATACTGGTCTTATGTTTTGCTACTGTTACCAGTTCTACACTGGCAACTGACAGAAAAGTTGTCAGAAGTCCACATAAATGTCTGATAGCAAAATTTGGCCAAGTAAGTTACTTTGAGACAATCCCATATCCAATAAAACTAACCAGAGTAACAATATTTGAATTTTTAATACTGTAATAAAAGTTGCAATTAGTGATCTTAAGAACCCTATGTATTTAATTTGGCATTTATTCTATATGTTGAGGAAATGGAAAATTTGTTGATTAGAAAAAAGAATTATAGAAAATACTAAATTCAGTCAAAGGGCTTTTCTGCTTTTTGTTCTACTGCTAATTCTTTTGAGTGTGAAAACCTGCTTTGAAAAAAAGCTAATAAAATTAAGTAACTATTTCATATTCTACTTACTGTCATCAAACCTGGTCTAGGGGAAGGTGTCCCTGCCCATGGCAGAGGGGTTAGATCAAGATGATCTTTGAGGTCCCTTCCAACCCAAACCATTCTATGACTCTGTGATTCAAAACATTCTAAAGCCTTGACTAATCAGGCAACCATTTGAATGTCCACAGCTTGCTTGAAACATCATCATGTTTTGGATACTGAGTTCCACTGAAGCCCCAGTCTGTGCGGTTTCTACATAAGAACTGTGAAAGTTGAGGAGTTTGATTTTTAAGAACAAAAGTAAACAATCCCTGTAAATCTTAAGTATCTTGAAAACTTCTTCAGCTCTTCAGCTAGTCACTCAACCTCTCTGGGCATCACTTTACCTGTTCCAATTTGGCCTCCTGCCTGTACAAGCTGAGGGCTGAGTTGTTACTTCAGCTTCAGTAACAAATCACGGGATGGTGCTGCAGAGTCCAGATGTGGCCCTGCATGTTCAGCTTTCCTCCCCAGAAGAGCAGATTAGACAGCAGCAATTAGGGCTTGCCCCATGATTTCCTTAAGGGTGATATTTACATGGGATGTTTTCATAAAGTGCCCTCTCTTGTGTTTCTCTTTTCCCTCCCTTGGCCGTGTGTAAGTTACAGCTGTTGGACTACATGCATGTACATCCCCACTCACCTTTTGTTGTACTTCTGTCAGGTCCAGGCAGGTTTGTACACTGGTGTAGAGGTCAATGCTTTGCAGGTACAGCTTGTTAATCTGATACACAGGTCTGAAGTGCTAATATAGTAAATTTGATAGTCCAGATATCCTTAGGATGAACGTGGTCATTTGCTATTGGATTTCTTTTGCTTTCAAGTGGAAAGCTTGCATAAAAATGATGGCATTTATGATTCTTCATGAATTAGGATAAAGAACAAACACTCCCTTGTTTTTATTATTGCTCAGGACCTGTTCAGTAAACAGAAGGGTTATTTAGAGGAAGAACTGGACTACAGGAAGCAAGCTCTGGACCAGGCATACATGGTAGGAAAAGAACAGTCATTAAATTTTTCTGTTTGAACAGATCTGATAAAATGCAGGGTTTGTTTTTGTATTTTTTGTTCTTTTAATTATAAATAGGACTCATTTTTACTTTAATTTTTTTTTCCTGCCAGACTAGAAATCAACTATTTCTTAAACAAAAGTTTAGGAAATGGATTATAGTACTTACAAGCGTAACATTTTTGCATGGCATTTTTTATTCCATGATATGCAAACATCTTGTTGGTACATTTGGAATGGGAAAAGCTGGTTTATGTATGAAAAAAAACCTGTGACTGCTAAAATACACCAGAAATTACTTTAGAACTTTTCCAATATTTCTTTTCCTGAAGAATTTGTAAGTATTACTGCTGCTAACCTATCCTAAATCAGGAATGCCTGTTCTTCCTATGTGATTCCTTCCTGCGTGATCCTATCCAACCTTACCCTTCCTCCTTTTCAAAAGGGAAGCTGCAACCTTGCCTTTTCTCAGGCTAAACAACAATTAGGAATCATCCATGAATTGGTAAAACTACGCACACAACTTCGCTAATAGTGAGACTTTGGGAAATCAAAAGAGAATGGCCTAAAGCACTATTTATACACTGTAAATGTTTCTTATGTGGAAAATGTTTTCAGAAAAGAAGCAAGGTCTAGTGCTCAGAGCAGATAACAGAGATAAAAGCAAGCAGGCACTATTTCTAGCACTGTGACCTTGGGCAAGCCATTTAACCTCTCTGTGCAGCTGTTTATGCATCACTAATATGGATGGGATTACCTACCTCACAAAGGTGTCATGAGGGTCAAAGGGATGTGGTCAGATGCTCTTGATCCAAATATTGTTAGTCTGGATACTGGTTTTTGATAGGATCATGCAAACCCCAGTAATCAAGGAAACACTGCCATGATTCCTTTCCTCTTGGGAGTACAATTCTTCATGTGAATGTGAAGTTCTCCTGTGTTCTCTGCTTTGCAAAGTACTGCAGTTTTGGTCAGTGCATGAGAATCGTGTTAAGAATCTGGCAGACAGCAAGAGACAGATGAGGGATTAGTGTATACAGGTGTTCCTTCCTTCATTGCTTGTGGCAACTTGGATCTAAGCCAGTGGTGTAGCCTATGAGCCATGTCACTCAGGTCACTAGGGCCACAGAGAGGGAGAGCAAGATTTCTGTTCACAGTTTTTCCTGTGGTCTTTTTATTTTATAGGATGGCTTAACAATTCAGCTGCAGTTGAAGGAAATCTGTTAGTTTTAATTAAATTTGTAATGTTCAGCATCAGGATTTGGAGTTTTATCAGGTATTGAATGCAGACCTATCTTCTGTATCTTTCTTAAACGGAAGAATCAACCATTTGCTAGAACAGGACCCATCTCGCGGGGGTCAATCCGTGCCAGGAGGCTGCGTGCACTCTGTGTGGAATGCTCCTCACTGCTCACGCTTGCTGCTTTCTGTCTGCCCGTCTGTGTCCATCCTGCCCTCCTGCCTTAGCCTTCGCTTGCTAGCCTTCTCCTCTAGCTCCTGGTGGGTCGTTTGCTTGCTGGACTCAAACGTCAGGCTGTCTGTGTGTGATTTGGGTTGCATTAGAAAATCCAGGAGCTGGAAGCCACGCTGTATAATGCCCTGCAGCAGGAGCCAGGCAGGCGGGCGAGCGAGTCGCTGACGGAGGCACAGCGGGAGGACTTGCGGGCGGCGGTGGAGAAGGTGCGGCGGCAGATCCTGAGGCAGAGCCGTGAGTTTGACAGCCAGATCTTGCACGAGCGGATGGAGCTGCTGCAGCAGGCCCAGCAGGTAATCCCGGTTCTCTCTCCTGCCCCTCGATGTTGGTGTTGCCTCTGTGGTTGCCGCCACTGCCCGTACGACAGCATCGCTTCACCCTCACCTCGTGGAGTTCTGTTCAGTCTGGTCTCTGTACAGCTCCCGTGCCTCGGAGCCGTGTGGTGTCAGGACCTGGTTGTGCTGGGCATGGTGCACACACAGAACAAGTCACTGTCTCACCGTAAGGTGCTGTTGCACAACCTTTCATTGTGTGAGCAGCCCCACAGTCTTCCACAAGACTCCAGTGGGAGCTTGTTGCAAGTTTAAGGCTTAAAGTAGAAAAAGTCAGAATGGAAGGTTGTTAGAGTGTAACACTGTGAAAGGAAAAAAGGTAGAAACAGTAGTTACAGGAATCCAACTTCTATATTTTTCCCCCTTTTTATTTATTTTAGCTATTTATGAACTCATTTAAATAAAATAAAAAAAGAGGAAGTCTCAGGAAGTCTTTGAAGAGGCCATTTGCAAGATTTTACTCCTTTAAATTCATTCAGAAAAGCCTTGCCTGTCCAAACTGCTTCCTTAAGCACAATTATTGACAACTTGAATTTAGGAAGGTCCTGGCCTGTAGAAGTGTGGTAATTATTTAGTATTGGTAGCATTGCTAGTGTTTTTGTGCAAATATTCAGTGAAAGAAGAGAGCTGCATGTCTCAGAGTGTTAATTAATTACTACAGCAGAAAGAATTGTTTCCAAGGATTTTGATTCTCCTTTACAGTAGACTCTGGAAGTTTTAGGCAGATGTCCTAGATCTTGAGGACTGCTTGGCTACTTTCTGTGCAAGTCTGAAGTCACATATTGTAAATGCCAAAATGTGCTATGCAGATGTGTCCAGAACAATGTTGCTATTTCAGGTGCTGATTCAGGTGCTGGGGTAAGAACTGCTTTTAGTTTAGTCCAAGCCTCTCTCTGTTCAGGTTGGCTTCGTAGATGAATATAGATGAAACTGATGTAATGTGACCCAGCACTGTTGTGATCATCTCCTGTCATCCTGCAGTGGTGGCAGGTGTTTATGGTGGCAGTGCTAGACCTGACCTCTGAGTTCCAAGAAGTTTCATTTCTCTGTGCTCCTTGACTCTGTTCCATTGGTTATGGAATGTGTGACATTGAGAGCAGGAGATGAACTTGTTTAATAGGTTGTCACCTATTTTTAGTCATCAGCAATGGTGCACAGAAAGCTAGAGAAGGTAGGTACCAGCTGTCACTAAAAGTGTCAGAAAGAGAGAGTAAATATATTAAATTTGATAAATAGGTATGGAGCCAGAAGATGTTAGTTTAATGTTACTAGTGTAGCTGAAAATCAGCGAGAATGGATTTTTGTTAGTCTTTTAGGTAGTCCAATTTCCTAGCCAGACTGTTGGTGTTTTATTCAAAACAATAACACAGCACTTTTCAGTTGGGTAAATATTGTTTGTCGTGATATTTAATGGGTATGAATGACACTGTGTTTTGAGTAATGCCTCTATGCCTAAATAATTGACAATTACAGATTTTAACATCAGACTAGATATAGTTTGGTCCTTTGCTTTCACCAGGAATGTGGTTTGGCACATTTTTTGTCTCTTGTTAGAGTGTATTTTTGGGGGACCTGGGCAGAACCTCTAAGCTGATCTCATGTAATAGTGGCAAATAGAAAGGAAAAAATAGGAGTAGATTTGTAAAGTGAAACAGTTGTCCCAGAGGACTCAAAATCCATATTTTATGCATATCTGGGGTTTAATTTAGATTTGGTTCCAATTTGTTCCATGGCCTGCTTGCTATCAATTAGAGCACTTTATATGCACATCTGGAGCAGGTGTTCTGTTAGTCCAGTTCATGTATTCAGAGATTGCTTCACAACATAAGGTTAAATATGATGAGTGCATAGGAAAACAAAAAGGCCAGCATAAACATAGCTTCATTAGCCATGGATGTTTATGTACCTGTCTCCAGATCCATTTTATGGCATGTCATTAGAGTTTTATGTTGTGCCCATCTCATTAGACATGCTAATGTTACAGCCCTGCAGGACATGTTAAACTGAATTCCACTGCTTAATAAGCATCTAAGTATTTTAGTCATCTATTTTTAACACACACACATGCCCTCCCCCCGCCCCCATTCCCTATTAAACAGGAAAAAAACAAAGGCCAAGATGCTAGTTAATTTGCCTGAGATATTGGAGGGCTAATTCTCACGGGATTACTTTCATCTCACTAGCAAATGACAGAAGCTGAATGTTACACAAATGAAACCCCACTTGTGCTGAGAGAATCCTAATGAATGGATGAAGCTGCACTAAGTGAAGTACATCTCTGATAAGTACCCTCCTTTCCTCATGTATTTACATCTAGGAGAAGTTTTGCTGACTCTGTGACATCAGCAAGCACCCACTGCACTTTGTTCTGGCAAAACAGTTGTCTAGACCTGGCCAGATTTTACAGTCTGCAGTGCCTTTACAGTGTGTGCAGTACTTCTTCCTCTGCTGAAGTGGAGGTTACAGAGAAATAGAACAACGTGATGGACCTGCAAGGCTTAATACAGAATCTCCTTGTTGCAAACACTCTCAAACTGAAACAGAAACCATGTACTAAAGACTCCAAATTCTATGAAATTTTGGAAGTTCAATCACTTCAGAAGGCCTGTTAGTTTGCTTTCATTACTTTCTGGTCTGCCTGTTACAAGGGCTTCAAAAGAACAGCTCTGCTTATCTGGCAGGCTGGCAACAGTCTTCTCTGAGTCAGAGTTTCTGTGTCATAGAGTGGGGGTTCAGGGAGATCTGGTGATGAAGAAAAAGTTCCCTCCTTCTGCCTGTAAATGCTCCTTGAGCATACGTGCAGGTAAGGCATGTGGTGGAAGCTATAGGTTGGTATGCAAGGTTTCATTACAGATTAATTGCTTTATGCAGGGACTTTGAGGATTTAGCATGTGAGGTGCTGGTTTTACAGAGCTGGTAAATGTCCTTCCTGGGGAATGACTGTCTGAGAGGGACAGGGATGGGCATAAAGAAATGAGTAAGTGGCAGCCCAGGTGTGAGCCTGTGCTGCTCATTCTGAATGTGTTCTTCTTTGTCCAGATGTAAAGCTTGAGTTCTTGGCCACTGGGTATTGACTTTGTTCCAGTGAAATAAATATATCTTAGGCAGTTAGGCTCTGTATTACATCGCTAGGTCTGTTCTTCTTGGGCCTGTATAGCCCCACATTATTACTGTTCATTAGTATATAAATGGAACCATTCATCTGTACCCGTTGTGCATTAGGGAAACCAGGCCCGTGTGAAGCCAAATTAGACAGACTGTGTGATTAGATCTGCTTGCTAAGGCACACAACACTTTTTTATTAAACCCAGAGTGCAACATGCAGGTCTGGGGGACAGATCCTCAGCTGAAGTATGTTGGCAGTACTCCCTCTAAGTCAGAGAGGGTGCTCTGATTTACACTATCCTCTCTATTTGGAGGAGGTAAAACATGTTAATTAAAAATCTGTCATGAGCAGCTTGTGATATTTGCTTCCAGCAATAGGGCATGTGCAGATATTGCCATCAAAAAAGTCTTGTTGTGCTACACTGCTATTACAACCTTTTGGAAGTCAATGTCTGGTTTACTTTTAGCAGGACTTCATTTAAAAGTAACATTTGTGCTGTAGTCAGTGCAGTGGAATGACTTCACTGCTTTTTTTGAAAATATGAAGGTCATTACTAGCAGATTCCATTAAGAAGAGTAATTTTTTTATGTATATATTTTGAATCATTTCTAGAGGAAGAGAAAAATGTGTTGTGTAGCTGTAAAATCCATCTCTGAGAAAAGATATTTTAAGCAGAGCAATACAACATGTTCCTGAAGTAGTGATATCAACTTCCTAATTAAGCAAAGTCAAAAATGAACGATAAAACAAAAAACACCAAACAAAAAAACAACAGCAGCCCAAAAAACCCCAGTACAGAAAATTCACACAACATCATTATTAGTTCACCTTAAAAATATATTGTAATCATCTAGTCTTCTAAAACTAGTAACTATTTAATGCCAAATTACGCTTTATATAAATCAAACACATTAAAAACCAAAATATATTCCTGTTGGTTTTACTGTAGCTGCTTCCGAGTATGAAACTGGGGAAAATCAGCAAAAGCAGGTTTTAAATTTGGATAGATTTATTCAAATTGCACTGTTGACAGTATTCAAACATGAAGAAAATTTATAACAGAAATTTAATTTATTCTGTTTTCATCTAAAGTTGTTTTAAATCCAAAGAGAAGACAGAAAATCCTTGAAGGATAGCAGATTGACACACAGTTCCAAAAATGGCTGCTGCCAGTCAGAAGGTATATGAAAGACAGATTTTATTAATGTAGTCCAATAATTTCCTAGAGCAGTCTTATCTTTGTATAAAATTGTTAGAAAAAAATAAAGATAAAAGATAGGTTAGCTCATTGTGTCTAGTTCAAAAAGTGTGATTTTTTTTTTCCTCTAAATTGTTCTGTAGTATCATACTAAGCTGAGTGTGTTTTATTTTGAGGTAGAATATTCTTGGGTGAAGCTCAGTTTTACAAAGTAAAAGAAAACATTATTTCAGTTCTGGACCTGAATATAAGACATTTATGAACTGCTGAACTCATCCAACTCCAGCTTTAAATAGTTGGAATATAGCAGTTAAAATTTTTACAATGTTTTCATTAAACTAGGGCATTTACTCCCGTGTCCAGATTGGATTATTCAACAGTAAGAAGAGCAGAAATTACCACTTTATTTGCATGTTTTACTAGAGGAAGGCAGAGCTTTAGGACAGAGCAGGTACTGACCTCCATGTGCCACTCCACAGAGAAGGATTCACTTGGATGCTGCTTTTCATGAACACCGAGGAAAAGTCAGGAGCACCGATGTCTTTTTTCATCCTGAAATGTCAAAAGATTGCTTGAAATTGAGCAACAACAAACTAATTTTCCTCACTAAGTTCCTTAGTTCTTTTTCTGACCAGCAGTTTTTTTTTTTCTGAGGGCACAGTTCTTCTGGCTTGAAGGCCAAACAAAGCTATGGCAAATGCCATTGCTCCCTGAGTTCTTCCTGCTCTCTTGTGTGTGGACAAGTTTTCCATGCTGGGAAAGCAGTTTGTTTACAAATCCATGGGGTTGGATGTCACCATATCTGTATGACCATATTGGCTCAGCCATTTATAATAGATACTTCTTTGGAGGGGGGGAGTGGCTGGTGTTTATTTCTCACCCAAGGAGAATTATTAAGGTTTAATGTTTGATGGGAAGGCTTTTGGGGAGGGAGAGAGGAGGGAGGATGCTGTGCTCAGTGTACCTCACTGATAGGCGTAAGGAGGTGTAGTGTTGAATCTGTCCTCTTTGGCACAATGCTTTTTGAAAGAGAGGACAAGTAAAGACAGCCCCTCCTCTGCCATGTTGCCTTGTGCCAGAGAAGCTGGCTTGGTCAAAAACCCACAGCTGTGTCACACAATTTAGAAATTAGGTGGAAGTATTACTATGAACCTTGCTATAATAGTGACTGGGGAGGCTCAGATAATTTTTCCTCCAAATCTACTTAGATTTAATGGTTTAATGTTTTCATTTTGAATCACAAAGGTTAAGGTGTTAGCTGTTTGCATACACTATGAAGAGGTATACATAGGGTATATGATTTTTCTATTTTTCCTTAGTATTTTCTTTTTTTCATGAGTATTAATGGTCTGTAGTTTGTTGTTTAAAATGTAATAGATTACTGTTGATAATGTGATTTTTATATTCATGAATCGCTCTTAAAAGCATCTGATATACCACAGCTGTACAACTGTCATCAATATTCATCAAGCACATCATGACTGGGCTAATCATAGTTGACCTGTGGTATTGATTTGTCATGCAGGAGTGAGCATGGAGTCTTTCAGCACATTATTGCTGCTATAATGACAATATCACAATAAACTTCTGTAATTTCCCACAGCTGACATGCGTGGCAGATGAGAGTTAATTTTAGTAATTTCTATATGTTCATTTTACAGTGTTTCCCTGTGTATGTTTTCTTTATATAGTCTTCAACTGTGTCTGCTTTGCTTATTGCTTTAGTGACGCTACTTGTCTGAGTAAGTGGTGACAGCAGGACTGCTGTAATACCTAAAAAAAAATCTGAAAGGTCTGCTCTTTTTGTCCTAAACAAGGTGTGATTGAGGTTCTACTCAAAGTAAGAGCAGCTGTATGCCTTGCAATAATATTAGTATCAAGAAAACTCTTATCTGAAATTTGAATGCTGAAATTCTCTCCTCTGAAATCCTGAATACCCTGTTAGGAAAAGCCAGTGGGAGCTGAGGAAAGGCAAGTCTAAAAAAGAAAGTATCTGAAGTTTGCTATAGAAGTTAAGTGTATTTTCATATGCACAATACATATATCATCATAATTACCTACATGGGAATTTGTTATTTAAATATCCAAATGTAAAATAATCTAAATTTAATGATAAATACTACATTATGCTTCTGGGTTTTTCTTTCCTGCTTGATAACGTGTCTAGGCTGTCACGGAGTCAGTTTTAACATGCTGAATGTGTTTTGTCTTCTGAGCTCACATAGACTTAGCATAGCCATTCTGTGTAAATATAAATCTAGTATGACTTAAATTATTGGTTTTCCCTAATGAAAAGCAATAGGACTGTTGATATTCTTCTGTTAGATATCAATGTGTTTTGTTGCATAAATGAAAAGATTCTCAGTGTTAAAAAAGATGAATCAAGCTTGCTAATAAATACTGCATACATATAGTAATTTGTATCAGATTATAACAGATGGTTATTTGGGGCTGAATGCATTTAAAAAATCCACTGGTTTACTACTATAAATGTGACTGAATACACATGCTGAGAAATGCATCAGTGCAGCTGCTAAAAGGTTCATTCTCCTCAGAAAGGCAAATAAAGAAACTACAGATGCATAATAAAGATTGAAAAGAACAATTCTCCTACATCAGTAACTATTAATTGGATTAAAATGAGACTGCAGAACAGAGAAAAGAATGAAATTTTTACTTGCTATGCAAACAAAATCATGATTGAGAATCAGAGAAGTACAGTCCATCCAAAATGATCTACTATTGGCATATGCAATTGGCTGAAATTTATGTTAAGTTTTCATTCATGAAGTAAATAAGATGTCAACAAAACCAGCTTAAGCTAATGCTGTTGCAGTGGCATTTTTGTTTCCTTATGACCATTACACAAAATCACATTGTAGGAATATGGGATTAAAGGGAACATTTGGATTTCTGAATACACACCCCTTCCAGCAGCTTGAGTAATACATATGACAAATGCCTATGCAAATTGCATTGTTAAAACACTATGTGCTTTTAAACAGCTGTTAAAATGCATTAGATTTCAAAAAAGCCCAAGAAAAGAATGTGTTTATCCAGCACTTTAGTGATTTGAATAATAGCTAAAGGCAAGTTTATATTCATCTTTGTTTAAATTTATGCATGTAACAGTTATGACATTCACACTACTGAAGATCTTACATACCTGTGTCTTAACAGTGAGGAGAATCTTCTTAAAAGAATGATATTATGAAACAATATGGATTCTTCCGTCTGTCAGATTGATAAAATATTTCCCCATGCTGAATTTTGCTGTAGAATGAGATACCTTCTTGATCATAAGATGGCTTCAGAGATTCAAAGCATGGTTCATGTCAGATGTAGCCCGTCTGTGGTGCCTATCCTGTGAAAGGACATTAACCTGAACCTTTCCAACATTTCAGGGCCAGGCACTAAGCAGCTTAGCAAATCCTTCTTTGTCTGCTTTGTGCTAAAATTATCAAATTGTTTTCTTGGATTTGCTGGTGAATGTAAATCCAATAAGAGTGTGTCACAGGAACTGTTAAGGTGATTTCTAACCCCTCTGATTAGTACATTCCTGTATTTTCACAAGTGCAGTAGCATGGCAAGGAGCATATTTTGCAGCTAGATTAATTGATATTCTTGATGTTGCTGTCTGTAAAACAGTACATTCATATGGGTGGGCTCTTCGCTTACTTATTTAGGGAACAAAAACATCAATTCTGCAGTTTGACACTTAAATGAAGGATGATGTGGTCATCATCTGAAAGATGAAATTTGTCACAAATGTTCCTTTCCTGATAGATATTTCCCCATTTCACAAAGCTTCTTTGGGATTTGAAGCCATCCAAGATGTTGGTTCAGGACTGTGAATGTCTGACCAGCACTGTGGGTAGATTGGAGAGGGACAGAAGGCTTGGATGAAGCAGTCCTCTTCATCTAGCCTGCATCACTGCCCAACAGAGAGAAAATGCAGAAATTCTCAGTCTATGTTTGTAACTAAAAATGCAGCTGGGACATCAAGTAAAAAAAAAAAAAAAAACCGAATCTGTGAAAGGCACAATGTAATTGTAGAGTGACACAGTCCCTTTCACATCAGAACTTGAGGCAGCTTGAAAGACAAGTTTAATCAAGTGAGGAAGTACACACATTTTGGCTGCTTAGGGGAGGAAAACTGGACCTGGCATTTAAGTGCAGTGGGACACTTCTGTACATCTCAGATCAATTTTCTTTCTTTGTATTGATGAGGTTCCTCCCATGTCTAAATTGATGAGGAATCATTACTGTGCTGAAGTGTTGCCTCCAGTATAAAAATGATAGCTCTGAGGCTGCAATCCAGGGCTCACTGAGCTCAGCCTAAGGACTTCCATTTATTTCAGCACTGCTTTACAAGGGAGCAATATTAATGGGAATGGTGCTTAATGTAGATGGATTGCTATTAAAACACATGCTGAGCACTCATATTTCATGTGTTCTGTGTGGGAATGCCATTAACCTTCTTTTTTTTAATGGAGCAATATTGTCATTTTGGCTAAACCACAGGCTGAGTCTTCTAAGCCTGTGTTACTGAAATGTCTCTATTAGTGAAAGTAGAGTGATATTTCCAGGCACACATCCACCATCATGCTGCTTGCATTTTGTCTAAACTTTGATTCCTCAGACTTCCCAGAGATGTGGCTTGCAACCTTGGGGTTGCAATATAGCTGCAGGAACCAAAGCATGCTACAAATTACAGAAATTTGCCTTCTGAAATCAGTACCTGGCTGGTTCTTTACAGGAAGTGTACTAATGTGATTTCATTGGACTCTGTCTTCAATGCAGTTTTAAATAGTGTTTTATCCTTTTTGTTGCACCCTTGTACAAGGGAGTAATGACAATAATCAATCTGCATCCAGGGTTATCTAGCCTCCTGCTGAGTTTGGATGCAGATTGATTATTGTCATTACTCCCTTGTTCAAGGGTTCAGCAAGGGTGCTGGAATTTTTCCAGCTATCAGGAAAATTGAGCTGTAGGTGCAGGGATACCTGCATTGGTAGTTCAGGTACCACACTGCCTATAAAGCAAGGCTTCTAGCAAAACCCAACATCAAGTCTCTGCAGGAAGGTCAGACCTGCTGGGAGGAGGAATATGCAGTCCCATCTTGGTGTCTCAGTCCTCTGCTACTTGAGAAAGGAAGAGCTGACTTATCTTAATTTCCCTGACAGTAGGCACTCATCATCCAAGTTTACCAAAGAGAATTGCTTAAGTGAGTCACTGGACTTCAAGAAGTGGATTCTGTTTCCCAGAAAAATGAAGTTTCCATCATGAGGTGAAAGGAAATGGAGGGTTGTGAGCATTTATGAGGAATCTTCTGCTGAAAAAAAAGTCAAATTTCTTGCTTTTGGGGCAGCTGGACAGCCCTTTGTATTTGGGATCTCTCCAGGAATTACATTGGAGAGGCCTGCAGTAAGTGAAGATATAATTGATATAACTGTGGTTGACTGATGGTAAACGTCCTTTTTGTAATTCTCTTAGTAACAATGTCGTATGTAGTGTCTGCCACATTAGGGGCAGTCTTTGGATTACAAACTTCCAAAGGAGATGTGTGCTTTAGCTGCCTGACCCTTCTGGATGTGCTCTCCCTTACCTAATCGTTAGCATTTTTAGGCTGTTACATCCGTGCCTCCTACCTTTGTATATGTGCTGCGTGTGTAACTACTACAAAGAAAAGCTTATAATGGAGCTTAAAAGTCTGTTCAAATCTCAATTAAGTAATAAGTAAGGCATCTTGAGCGTCTTTTTTTTTTTTCTATGGCTGTCTGGCAATGGAGTGGATGAGTGAGCTGAGCTGGCAGAGCTGCAGCTGCTGTGGAGCAGAGCCCGGGCAGCAGAGCCCTCTGCTGATGGCTCTGCTGCACAGGGAGCGCCCTCAGCCCGGCTGCACCTGCTCAGCAGGGCAGCAAACTTCACTGCTGGTGGAAGAATGCTTCATTTATGAGTAGGTGCCTGCCATACTGAAGTGGGGGGTGGTCCAACTCTCTTTAAAAACTCAGGGAAGTTCCATGCAGGGAGTACTTGCAAAGGCACCATCTATTATCCAGAACTTCTGTGATGAGATTTTATTTGCTACTGTAATAAAGTCAATGAAAAATAAGTATCCATTATTTTGGCACGTTGGTTTTGAATGCAGGCAAGGTGGACAGTGTTGGGAGTTGATCCCTTATGCCTACACTCCTCTCTCCCATGGTTGCACTCCCACCTCCCTGGTTTTGCCTGACAATGGCAGTTTGCCTACAGTAAATTGTATGGCCCCATGATGTGCCTACACAGGGTTATTCTCATGAATCCTGTCAGTCCCAAAAAAGGTGTACTCGTGTGACTGAGGGGCAGCTATTAACTGCAGGAACACAGGAATTGCTAGAACCCAGGAAAGCACTGCTCTGCATTGTCCCTAATCCTCACTCTGACTGTCACCAAGCTGGGGACTCCAAAGGAAATGAACACTCTGCTGGATTCAGGTTGCCTATCCATATTTTCTATCCCTCTCTTTTTGAAAAAGGAGATAAAGAGAAGAACAACCTGTGGATTTCTTTTCAGCTGAGACTTATCGAAGTTCTGAGAGCAAAATAGAGTCAATTTTATGCTGTTGAAAATGGCACTTTTTTGTGCTGTTGAATAGCAACAACACTTCTTTGTGCTGTTGAAAATATACTGGATTTGCAAGGTTCCTGCAAGCCATGTCATGGGGAGAGCTGAAAGCATCTTTTGTAGCACAATTGCTACAACTCTATACCACATAACAGTAAAAGCTCAACCTAATGATCTGCAGTTTATATCCTGAAACATAAAACTATGTGGGATTTCATGATAACAATGAAATAGTTCTGCATGATTTGTGGCCACAGTCACACTTTTGCAAACATAAACAAATCAGAATATACTGAAAGCATCTAAGCAAGAGTTGAAATCTGAGAGTGAGTCCACAGCTTCTTGATTGGTAATTCTTGCAAATGAAAGGAACAGTACATAAAGATTTAAAGGCTTATACTGAATCTCAAACAGTCCTGCCTTGGTCTTAATTGGTATCTCTAACTTTCATGTAATTTCCTTCTCAGTAATTAAATATAGCCTTTGACAGATGAACATGTCTTGCTTGCTACTTCTAGAAAATACTTTTTTGTTATAGCTATAACTATTTATCTTAAATATATTTTTTAAAGTTGTAGTTTGGAAATTGTTGTCTTTGTGATCAAGATAATGCAGTAAATGCAGATAGGTACAATAAGGGAAAATTATTCTTTTTCTGTGTTAAATACTCTATGCAAGGATAAAACTTGGGTTTTTTCCCCCAGCCAGTATATTGCATGTACATGTATTTATTCTTAAGGCTTTCTCTACAGTTAAATGGAAATAAATTATTAACTCATATTATCAGGGTATATAAATAGCTGAACTATGCTGGTTATCTTCCAGTGCTGTCCCTGAGTAATCAGAGGATATTCATGGGAATAGCTACACCCACTTCATCCTCCTGGATAATCCTCCAGGGGAAAGCAAATAAACAGCTAGGAGTGAACAAGCCCAAGTATTGCTACTGATGAACAATTCCAGCCCAAGGTTGTATTTTAAAACAAATTTTTACCTGTCTGGATTTGAACTCTTTAATTTCTGCAGCAAAGAAGTTAGTTACAGAATTTTACTCACTGGCAGCAGAAGTGTTCCATCACTGTGATTTCCACTCCTATGAGAGGAATACAAGCTGTTTAAACAATCACCTGCCTTCAGCATGTGACCCTTCAGTGACAAGTGTGGAGCAGCTCTGAACACACATTTACACACATCAGTGTCTGCCCTGCTGGCTGTACCCACCTTGTGCAGGGCAGCAGCAGTGCCCTGGCCACCTGCCAGCCCAGGCCCTGTGCCATGGCTGTTATCAAAACGTTCCCAGGCACAATTCAGCAAGGTGATAAGCAGTACACCCCTGCAGCAGGCAGGAAAAGCAAAAAGTGGCCACTACTGAGCAGTAGATGCTAATACACAATCAGGTAATCAACAGGAGCCAGCTGATCCCTGGCTGAACAGCACTACAAGCTGTGAGTTCATTCTGGCACATCCCAGTCAAATCTTGTTATCCCAAACCCTCTGGGCCCCAAACAGAGCTCCTGTGGTTTCACCCCCTCTAGCAGCCAAGCCCCACACAGCCACTCCTTCCCTCCCTCCCCAGCAAGATCAGGAAGGAATTGGAAGAGCAAACTAGAAAACTCATAGGTTGAGATAAAAACAGCTTGATAGGGAAAGCAAAAGCTGCCCAGAGAAGCCAAACAAAAAAAGACATTAATTCACCACTTCCCATGGGCAGGCAGGTGTTCAGCCATCTCCAGGAGAGCAGGGCCCATCACAGTTATCAGTAACTCAACAACACAAATTCCACCATTCCAAAAGCTCCCCTCTTTCCACCTTCTTTCTCCTACTTTATATACGGAGCATGATGTCCCATGATGTGGATTATCCCATTTGTCAGTTTGGGTCACCTGTCCTGGCTCTGTCTCCTCCCAGCCTCTCATTCACCTCCAACTTCCCTGCCAGAGTGGAGCATGAAGAGCAGAGAAGACCTTGGCTCTGTGTAAACTCTGCTCAGCAATAACAAAAACATCTCTATATTATCCACCCTGTGTTCAGCACAAATCCAAAACACAGCCCCACACCTGCCACTGTGAAGAAAGTTATCTCTACTCCAGCCAAAACCAGCACAATCTGCTTTACTGTTACCAATCCAGTTGTTTTGAGGGGTTTTTGTAGATTTTCAGTGCTAAAAATTTCAATCCTTTATGTATTCCCTTTCAGCTGGTAGGTTGTCTTTGTATTTTAAGTGATTTTTAAGGAAGTATGTGTTTCTGCACCTTAAAACTATTGTCTATCTTTCATCTCCCCAAATTTAACAATTATTATGGGAGGAAATTGAAAATGGAAGCCTCAGCCCTTTTTTTAGAACTTTTCTGAATAGTTGGAGAAAACAGCTGGAGAGCTATAATCTTGAAAAGATGAAAAATTCATGAGGGGATAATAATATCTCAATTTTTAATTGATTAACAGAATTCCCAAATCCTAAAAGTGCCATCTTATCCTAATTAATTTGTTCTTTTAGAGAGGAACACTTGCTCTAAACCCTGAGGTGAGAAAGCCACCAGATGTTCTGTGGCTTTTTTATTTTCTTTTTTTTTTTTTCTTAAGGCAAAGTCTCAGGAGTTATTGAAAAATACCTTTACATGACAAATCCTGAAGATGAAAATGATATTTTAAAAAATTGCTTCTCTTCACTTGTCTCACTAAGGTCAGATTTTACCTCGGAGCATAGCACAACCCCCAGAGAATTAAAGTCTGTCAGTCAGGTCTGAGATGTGGTTGTAAGCAGGAATCAGCATAAGTGTAATGAGTAAGAGAGAAACAGGAGTCTAACCTGATGGATTAGAGATCTTGGGGGTGATTCCAGCTGCCTATTTCCCATCCCCTGGTTTTTCACAGTGACTGTAACATTCCTGGTACATACAGTATATGAAGATGATCACTTGAGAGATAGGCTTGCCCTGAGCAGGCCATAGATGAACTATAAATCAATTCAAATGGAGTAGAGGAAAAGTGGAATTAATACAGCTGTGCTTGGGGCATTTGTGATTGTCAGTAAAGGTGCATTCACTTATGTCACATGAGGATAATCTGGTTTGTGCACTACCTGGGGAAATCTTTGAGCACTGCAGTATGATATAGAGTAGGTTTTGATTTACTTACACTGAATGTATAAGATTCAAAACAGTCTTTAAGCGAAATCTTCTGTTTTGAAACAGGAGCAACAATAACAAAGCTTTCACTTGTCTCACCTGTCTTCAGTATTTGTGTGGAGGAGTGTGCCCTAGGAAAAGTGGACTGCAGGGTTGTGTGTACCTCATTTTTGGAATAATTCCAGTTTAGATTTGTGATTTTCAAGCCAAACTTTGTGTTTCTCCAAACCAGTCTGGTCACTGGGTCAGCTGCTGCCTTGCTGCAGCTGCCCTGGGCTGTAATGAGTGTGGGGCATTTACCCTGTTTGAGGTCTTAGAGCTGAGTGCAGCATCAGCATCAGCTGATAAACACAGGTTTGAAGTGATGACTGGGTGTTGTTTTGAGAGGGCTACTATTGTTCACATCAATTTGAGAGTCATAAAATAATTTGGGAGTGAGGCAGCAGCAGCTGCATTAGTTTTACTCACCTACACCATCCATGTTAGAGGAGATGATAATTTGTCTTTCCAAGTTCAGGAACTGTTAACACCCCTAGCTGTTGTAGGCCAGGCTGAGATTGGGTAGTTAATCCCCCCCAAAATCTCATTGTATGAAGTTGTTTCTTGATCACCAGTGACTGTTAGTAGAAGATTTCAGGTTTCTGCCTATAGAAAAAATTTCTTATAACCTACTTTATCTGTAACAAGTACAATATACCGAAAGCGTAATAAAATGCATCTAAATTGTGTGAGACCCCCAACATCAAAGAAAAATAAAAAATAAAAAAAAAGAAGTGTAACTTACAGAAAGGAAAAAAGGGGATATGTGATACAGAAAAGAATAAGATATGTGGACCCAGCAGCAGTCATGTTTTTGAAGAATCTTTGTGAAACTGAGCAAGGAAAGTCCTTAAAAATATGGGGAGCTACAGTGAAGGAAACATTCCATCTGGCTCTGGTGGGAGGTGACTGTAATAGTACAGAGCTGAGTCTCTGGGTGGTATCTCTGTGATAAACTGAAAATCTGTGCCTTCTCTTTTCTCTGCTATAGCCTGACTCTGCTAGGAGCATGGTTCTGTTTTCTAGGAAAAGAAAAGAAAGGGTTAGAAGGAAATGTGATAGTGTAATCTGCTGATGGTCTAGGTAAGCAGGAAAACTGGCAGTTGCACAGAAATAGAGTTTTGATGCAAAATGGAATTGTCTGTATGTGTATGTTAAAATTATGAATAATGAGAGGTGATGACTTCTGGTAGTAAACATGACATTCTGAACATGCAGCTTGTTTGAAATGCCATGGTTTAGTGGAAATGTGGAAAATTTTGCCATGGACATGCCTAATATGACTGTAAAATAAGTATTACATTAATAATGGACATTTGTTCTCTTTATTTTTAATGTGTTTCTTACCTTTTTGATTCACGTGCTCTTCAAATTAGATACAATATCTATTTTGCTTTTTCTATTCCAGCGAATTCGAGATCTAGAAGATAAAATAGAGCTTCAAAAGAGGCAACTCAAAGAAATTGAGGAAAAGGTAAATTTATGTCTGAGCAGTACCAACAGATTTTTTTTTTTCCTTACAAAACTGTTTTTCTCTGTTGCACTGATGTTAATAATACTTAAACTAATATCATGAAACCTATTTTAAGACAGGATAAAATTTGAGTTTGACTCATTGCTGCATGAAGCGCAGCTCTATCCCTAATCTGCTCAAAATTATTTCCTATCCAGTATTTCTGTCAATTACAGAAAGAAATCAAGGAGTCTGGAGAGACTCTAGACTAGTGGAAGGAGGATTTGCTGTGGTTTAGATCAAGAAAGACCAAAGATTTTTCTCTGAAAAAATTGGTTAGCTCAGTCCTATTCTTTGGACAGCATTGCTTTGCAAAACTTTCAAGTACTGAAAAATAAAACAAAATTAGGGAAGTGCCTGGGAAACACTACAATTAAGGAGTATTTCTTGCTTTAATATAGGAAAAAGTTAATATAATGGATCCATTTTTTTTGGAGAAGAAGCTCTGATCAAGGCTTCAGACAGAAAATTAATTTGTGTCACTGTGGTTCCCAAGCAAGGGATGGCACAAGGTTTGTGGGCTGTGGGCTCAGGTTTTTCCCTGGTCTGTGCCGTTTAAGCTGCTCTGCAGAGCATGGACTGACAATGAGTCTTTCTCTAGGCCCCAGCAGAATGTTTTAGTTGTGTTACTTTTGCTGAACCAGTGCCTAGATCCCAACATGAGTCACATCCCAGGTTAATTTTCTTCAGCATTTGTGGGCATGTAATCGTACATGAACCTACTGCTGGGCTGAATGGAGACGTTGGTGGAGTTTTCAGTCACTGTTTTTTTCTCTTGGGATGAGAATGGGTAAAAGGCAAAAGAAAGGCTTTTGCAGGACTCTGGAGGGAGTTGAAAGGGGTCAGTGGGGTTTGCAGAACAGAGAGAGGATTTGAGAAGCAGCTCATTGGGTGTGGAAAAGTTTCTTCCTCACCCTTCTCTGATCTCAGCATCCCTTCATCTGCTTGTGGGGTGTGGCAATCCTCCCAGGTGCACTTCTAGCAACTATTCCAATTCCCTCAATATCTTTCTTGGCTTCTTCTGCTCCCACAGTAGTTGTCTCCCCTCTGCTGTACCTTGTCCTGCACTTTTCAGACCGTTCTATCCCTCTGGGTTTGTTAGGAGCCAGGAGAAAAGCCTGCAGAAGCTGGGCTGTCTGCTGCTGTTGCTCATTTTCTCTTTTGTCACCCCACAGCGACGTGCCTGGGGCTGCTCTGTTTATCCACCTATAATACTACTGTTTATCCAGCTATTCTAAACAATAAACATCTCTAGATGTTGCTGTTGCCAAAATGAGAGCCTTTAAGGCATTGCCATTACAGTTTACAGAGCAGGTACAGGATTAGCCAGACTGATGATTCTGGAAGTGGAAAATGGCATTATCTCTGTGGTCCATTAGCCGGATGGATGCAGAAAAGCACTGGAAAAGAAAGAGCTTAATCACAAGCTTAGCAGAAAGCTGGTAATGAGTTAAAATGATTAACATCCTCTTTACTTAAATGTTACATTAGCAAGAGACCTCAAAAAAGCTTCATCTCTTTCTATTGACCTTCAGCTTCTGAGTGGGTGGAGGGCTTCCTTCTATCCCTATTACAGTTGAATTATTTTTTCCCTGGGATTAAATCCCATCCTGATCGCCCAAAGGAAGATTGTGTTGTCAGGGAATCAATGAATGATGTAAATTTACCTCATTGTTCTTCCAAAGGTTTGGTGTGTTGAAGGGTGCAGACTGACACCTACATGCTGCTGATACTGAGCACAATAATTTTTGTGGAGAGAAGTCTTATGCTTTTGAAGGAGCAGCAGCATTTATAGCTGAGCCATTGCTGGTGGACAGTGCACCACTTACAGTTACCGTGTCATGAGTATGACTTTTCATTTTCCTTTAGGAATGGATTCAATTTTTAAGTTTTGTGTAAAATTCTTTCAAATCAGAACATAAGTATTGCAGTATTTCTGCCCTATAGAGTCTTCAACAAACTGTCTGGTTTCTAGAGGCTATACAGAAGAATGATATAAAATCTCAGTTTTAATCTGTGAGTTGATATATTAGGAACAAATGCTGTTTAAAGGCATTGTGCTCTTCTCATAGCTGATTCTCTGCTATTTCAGTTGCATTTAGGTTGTGCCCTTGGCTTGGTAAACATTGATTCAGGAAAGCTTTAGTGTGTGTAATTATAAGTACTTCTTCAAGTGAATCACAAAGCCAAGCCTAATATATATAAAGTGAAAAAATCCACAGATTTTGCTGTTGTAAAACTGCCCTCAAATACTGATTTTTTTTACTGCTTTTTAGGGTAAGATTGGTATACTGTGTCTTTCTTTCAGATCAGCTCAATTAATGATGTAAGACTAACTGCTGTAATGTCACTGGATTTCATGTTACATATCTTACATCTTCTTTCTTTTCTTTTTTCTTCATTTTCTTTTGATCTTATGTTATAGTTTTTGTTCCTTTTTTTGTTTTTTTCACTAGCATTCATTCTGTGGCCTTGATGACACAACTGAGCCAAGACGTGTGGTTGGTATTCTTTGAATTTCTTTGTACTGAATTTTTGACTCCTAGATTTTGCCATGTTTTGTGGATTGTTTGTACAACCCTGAAACCATGAGGAAGGGCATACTGGTTTTACCTGCACAGAGAGGAAGAGCCATCTATTAAGTCCAACTTGGATACTTTCCTTCCTAGATTTCTGCAGAAAGTGATTGAGTTTTCAATGAGAAATGATTTTGTATTCGAAGATACTGACTGCCATAACTGCAGTGAGTGCTTTCCATTCTTGCAGAGCAGGTATATTTTGTCTGAAAGTTCAGTTATTGCTGTAGGTTCCTGCCTTCTGTCATGCTGGATGGAGAGGGGGCAAAGAATCACTTGGCTTAAGCTTTGCTTTCTAAGAAGCCCTGTGAATGTAACCACCCATGCAAAATAAGGAGTTGATTTCACTTCCTCCAGTTCCTTGAGGCCATGAAATGACTTAGGAAATAATAAAAAACTTGCCCTTTTGTGAGGTGATTTGAAGGCTGCAATGTGAATGACACAACATGGAAAGGGGGAGGATAAAAAACCTCTGTGCCTCTCCCTTGGAGCGTTGCCATCATTCTCACTGTCCCTTCACAGTGTCCTGATCCTTTCAGCTCAGTGCAGAGGGCAGTGAATTTCTTCAGCTGTGGCAGGAGCCATAGTGCCAGCACTCACCTTTCATAGAGAACAAGAGGGAAATGCAATTTAGAAAATCAGTCCCAGTCCTCTGCCCTGGAGCAATGCAAGTTCCACACTGCCTTTCAGGGAGGATGGTAACTCAGCAGCCTGAGTGTTTGAGGATTAAACTATACTTTAAAGCTGTCGAATATTATACACCATTTGTATTGTTAGTGTTGTTGGTTTTTTGGTTTTGTTTGTTTTTAACCCAGTAATACACAGTGCTTTTACCTTTACAAAATTTCTAAGCTTTTTATTCTTTGTAATCTGTTGTGAATTACCTTCAAGGAATCTCCTTATAGTGGCAGTTTAATCAACATCTTTAAAACTGCTATCAGTATTGTATGATGAAAAAGAATGACAGTAGTTACCCCAAGCCCCTATTAGCATAAAACAATACTATTAGCACAAAACAATATTTTTGTCTGCCCAGATCTCAAAGTACTTTTGAGAAATCAGACCTATAATATTATGGACTCTTTCTAGGGTTTATTCAGGTCCAGTATATTCAGTTATCAACTTTGTTGGTGCTGTTTGGAATGTGCTCTGGGCTTTCATTACAAGCATTGTTTTTTATTTTTTAATAAAATGGTAACAGATGCAGATGGGAGGAATGTAATTCTCGGGTATTATTGTTTTCTTAAAAGTGCAAGAGTTTTCTTTTGACAGAAGTTGAAAAGTGGTTGAAATTGAACAATATTTTCCAGTATTTTCAGGTTGCTTCTGAAATTTCGTGTATTTTGTAAAAAATTGAGCATATGCTTATAGAAAGGTGTTTGAAGAAAGGCGAAGCCTTGTGGTAAACCATTCATTTATCCACATTTTGAAGTGAATTTTTGGATGAGATCAGATAAGACAGATGCTATTTTCATTGAGATGAATTTGAAGCAGTAATGTTAAAAGAGTCACCAAACTATTGCCTTTGGTATTTCTTCCAGGTTTTTTATACCAGTCCCAGTTAGAGGTGCTAACATCTGGATGAATATATTTGTTTTTAAATATGTTGAAAGATAAAATGGTCAAGTCTAGAGATACTTTATAAACATTAAATAAACAGTGAAATCACCAGCATTTTTAAAATTCCATTTATAATATTTTGACATACTATGCATTCAAGGGATCTGTAGGTTTCCATGCAGATATTACCTGATAGTATTCTGGGTTCCCCATGGATTAAAAGAGAAAAAAAAAATTAAAAGAAATTGCAAATATTTATAGTCTTCAAAAATGCATTGTGCTGATATAATGTGCTACTCTTGCTGTTAACAGTAAGTACTTAAGTAATTAAATTCAAGCTTGGTGACAAGCATTTTGAGGAGATAACACAGGGGCAATGACAGGGTGTAGCCACATAACTACTCAGCTCTTGACATTTCTAGGAGTGCATATCACATTGTGGTGCTGGCATGAAGGGCAGCGTTCTTTAATTCATCTTGCCAGAGGTGAATCTGTCTCTGATTAATCTAACACAGAAAAGCCAGTTTTAAGATACTTAATTATAGTTGGACTTTCAACATGGTTAACTATTTCAAGGCAAACCAGGTGATTTACTGATAGTAATTTTGGTTCTAGTTATTCTGAAGGTAATATAAAACATTCAGAAAGGTATTGTGCTGTCTGTGAATTTAGGGTTTGATACCAACACGTATTTCTAAAGTAATGTTTTTTGTCTAAAGCTCAGCAGACTTTTTCTTTTTTTGTTGTTGTTTTTGCTTTCTGTTTTGGTTTTGTTTTGTTTACAGGCTATTAAAAGAACCTACGGAGTGAAAAGCTGAGTCCACATGCAAAAATACGGAGAATATTTATTAAGCAGCTTTAAATTGGTGCATTTTTTCATAAAGCAGTTTGCATAATACTTGAAGCTGCAAAATATTTGAACTTAAAATTAGAGATTTTTTTAAAGATATGGCTTCAAGCTGGAATGATTTCACAATCAAATAAGGACCAGCACATCATAAACACTGAAAAAAATTATAAACAGAACTTACACTCTCCCACCAACCAAACAGCAGAAAAAATACAAGTGCAATTACTGGCTGCTATGTGAACTGTTATCTACCAAGTGGTTTTCTTACAGTACTGAGATTTTTGTCTCCATACTGCATGCTTTCAACAAATGTGGTTTGCATTTCACCCAACAAACACAGGATCTCCTTTTTAATATCTTTTAAAAAGCTAGGTGTTTGACATTAAGTTGTCTATAGTAAATAGCTGAAAGGAAGCAAACTGTTCAAAGTTGGAAACAAATATTTACAACCTTGCAGTGGTCAAATTCATATTAAATTCCTAAGCTAGAAATCCACAGGTGCAGAAAGGAAGGGTTTTGGAGAAAGGCAAGGTGGTAGATTGAATGAAAGAATGAAAGAATGAAAACTTTAACGTGGGTGAGAACTTTGTGGGAAATATGATTCTTTGAATGTTTCTTGAAGAGTAGGGCAATGTCTTGTAAAGACAGCACTGGGAAAATGACAGATTCCATGGTGGCCTGAGAGGTCAGGAAAAGAGAATGCATGATGTGCTGTGCTCAGTTATTTCTTCGAGAAGAAAGAAGGACTTTGAGAAATGGGCTTGTAGATAAATGTGATAAGCAGAGGAACAGCTGAACATGAATATTTGGAAATCATGGCATCCTCTCAGGTGAAATAAAAAACCATCATCATCAGGAAAAATGGCACAACCTCAACCAGCAGAGGTAGATAAACAGTCACTGACCACCTGAACTGCAAGAAAAAATTGGGGTGAAGCACACACTGAAAAAATGGGAGTGGCAAAGACCTTTTTAAGAGAATGGTTAGAAAATGAAAAAATATTACTCTTTCAAAGAGGGAAAAGCAAATTAATGCTTCAGAACTAGAAAAAAATATGAAGAAATAGATAATTTTAATTATTTCTGAAATGTTGAAACAAGATGATAACATTAAGAGCACAATATTAGAAGATAACTTTCTCCTCCTTTGCATTTTCTTAAAAATCATATTTGTGTAGAAAGCCACAGAGAAACAAGTCTACTCCCATGGACACACTGAACTCCAACATGAAGTAGCTAATTACAATAATACATCACATGAAGTGGAAATTATGACTGACAAAAATAACATAAGGCAATGAACAGCCAAGGAAGGACAGAGGAAGCTGTTGAAGGTGCAGGAATCAGCCTCAGAAGCAGCCTGTTTCCTCAGATAATTATCAGGCTCTGAAGAGAAATACTCTGCACAAAGAATCACTGGACAAGAGCATTTACCTACAGCAGGAGCTGAGACACTCCACAGGATTAATTCAGTCACATACAGCAAACTGTGGCTGATGTCAGGGTTGGAATAACCCTGGTAGAAAGCACAATTTACCTTGGAAACAAGGATCATGCAAAAGTCTGGAATCTCGATCCCCAAAAGAATGTGTTGCTCACAATATATTGTTCAAAAGGAACAAGCATTTAGAGAATGTGTTTTCAAATAGAAATTTTTCATGATTTAGTTAAGGCTTTTAGCAGTGTGATGACAGAATGTGGAAAAATAAGGCCTTCACTGCAAGAGTGAGTTCTGGCATCACTCAAAAGCAAAGGACCACAACAGAAGGTAAACAGATCTTGAGATAATCAAACCTGGTGCCAAACCAAGGATTCACTTGGCCAAGAAACACTTCTCATAGACACAGATTTGCTCATCACTGTTTTGAGTATGGAACTACAAGCACAAGCAGGATGGTCAGAGCATGTGGCTGCCACGATAAGAGCGCTGCACGGACAGGAGAGGCTCTTCTTGCAAAGCAGAGAAGGTATGAACAGTTTCATGTCTTTATTTTGTTATGTGTTTTGTTATTGCATTGTAATTTACATGTGCCAGTTTTCTCAAGAAAATTGGCTGATTTGGCTGACATTTTCCATTGTATTTATGATGGGGTTTTTTTTCTGCACTGAGCTAGCAGGATTTGTACTTTTGGAAAACAGATCATCACAGTCTTGCTATCTTTTGTGTATTTGTATTTGCTGTAGAGCTGGGAATGGGTGAAGTGTGTTAACAGGGTGTTCAGGCTTTGGAGTAGGCTGTCCAGGGAGCTGGAAGAGTCACCATCCCTGGACATGTTCAAAGGTGTGGCTGTGGCTCTCGGGGACGTGGTTAAATGCTGGACGTGGCACTGCTGGGTTAGTGGTTGGTCTTGGTGCTTTTAGAGGTCTTTTCCAACCTTAATAATTCCATTATTCTGTGATTGAGTCTGTACAAGATGGATTGACTCACAGAATTTGAGCCTGATTTTCCCTTTTTGTGACACAGCTTTCAAATCATCTGTCCCAGCTGTATAAGTGAAGAAGGAACCTGTAAGTTTCTTATTGCTTGTGTCAGTTGTAACAGCTTTCCTGCTTTCATGCTACAGTTGCAAACGATATTAATTTGGCTTCCACTGTAAATTATTAATGAGAAAAGTAACAATGTTTACTGTTACTGTATATCCCTTTCACAGTGCTGTTCAGGGATAACCACTGTCACAGAACAGGGTGTCTATTCCATTTACAAATAACAAGTACAGACAAAATACTAATGTCTCAAGGAACTCTAAATTGAAGATTCTGTTCCATTTGGAAAATCATGCCATCCAGGGGAGAGCCATTATTATGTTAACATGTCTCAGGGATGCATGCTCTCTGAGAAGAGACTGGGCTTGGTACCACAAAGTTGTGTGAAGTTTGTTGTCCACATGGATTTATTCTTTGATGTCTGTCTGCACTTGAGGCTTTTATTTATCATGGCCTCTTAAGGGGCTGAAGAGTACCTGAATCATTTCATCTCTAGGTCCTTGTGCAGCTGATGTAAGGCCAGTGAGTTGATACAATTGGCCAAAATTGTAGCATTTTATGCAATTGATTGAACCTGTGAATAGCACAAACAAAACATCAAAACATGAGGTGGTAGGAGAACTGAGTTTTTTATTCTTTTGGACTGATTTTGTGTCATTTTCCACTCATCAGTATCAAAAAATTATTTCCTTGGCAATAAATCCAAACTCTGTGGTTGAATTCCAGTAACAGATCCAATTCCAAATCAACACAAACGTAGCAAAATCGTTTCACAGGCATTTCACAGGTGCCAGCTGGTTGAGGTTTAACCCAGCTGACAGCCGGGCACCATGCAGCCCACTCTCCCTCCACAAGTGGGGAGGAGAATCAGAAAGAAAAGGTAGATCTCTTGGGTTGAGAAACAAACACTTTAACAACTGAGACAAAACATTAATATAATAATATGCTGATGCTAATAATTGTAATTATAAGGGGAGAGAGAATTTAACAGGACTCAAGACAAGCAAGTGTGCTTCACACTACAGTTTCTCACCACCTGCTGACCAACAGCCAGCCAGTTCCTGAACAGCAATCAGTCATTCCTGGGTAATTCCCTTCAGTTTCTGTAGTGAGCATGGAGCTCTGTGGTGTGGAATATCCCTTTGGACAGTTTGGATCAGCTGTCCCAGCTGTGCTCCCTCCTGCTCCTTGTGCAGCTCCTCACTGGCAGACATGAGCCACTGAAAAGTCCTTGATGTAGGGTGAGCACTCCTGAGCAGCAGCCAAAACATCAGAGTGTTATCAACGTTATTCTCATCCCAAATCCAAAACACAGCCCTGTGCCAGCTTCTGAGGAGAAAATTATCTCTGTCCCAGCAGAAACCAGGACACAGTTATAAGACTATACTTACTGGAGTGAGTTTGTGAAGAATTTTTAGAACTATGACTAAAAGAGGCAGATGAAAAGAACCAACCTTAGCTTGTCTTCTCAAGCCCAAATTTGAAAATTTCTTTCAGCTGTGGCTTCATGACCTGTCAGAAGCGAAGTAGATACAAATAAAATACTGCATGCAGATTTCCAAAATGCCAATTAAATAAAGAGAATGTTTTCTCTGAAATGGTTACAGAATGCCTTTTGAATAGGAAATATCCTTTTTTTTAGTCTTCTGTCTTGAAACAATAATAATGTAGTACATTTATCCAAAATAAGCACACTCAGTTTCATGAATTCCCATGTTTAGTTGAAAATTATTCTCTTTTCAAAACTTTGATGACTAATTCCTTTATTAATTAGATTAACTGAATCTTTTATGGGGATCTCATGTTGTGAACAGCAACTCCCTTCATACATGCTAATGAGGCTAATGAAATGAGAGTTTCTCATAAATAATAAATGTGTTCAGAATCAAGAAGGACTGTTCATTTGATCATCAGAGGCTTAGACTCTGTTATTGCATGCCTAGACTGTAGTACATTGGGAACCTAATTTGGGCTCTTTTTCATCATGAATTCTTCATCTGGAAGAGAACAAGAATTTTGTTACTGTATTTGAATTCCCAGTAATGAAGGATTTGCTGTCCTGAATTTCAGTATTAAAATTGCTGCTTCCTGGGTTTTCCAGGAATTAGAAAATGCAGGCACACCTGATGAAAAAGTAAACAGTGCTGGAGAAGAGAATTTGAATCTCAGAATAAAAGAGATGGAAAAGTCAGAGCAAAAACTGAAAGGTGTTCTAGAGGACTACATGGAGTCAGATTCCATCCTAAGAAACAGGTAAATGAAAGGGGGGTTTGCATTAAAAGTTATTGTTCTCTGACAAATGTACTCTTCACTCTGCCTTTATACTGGTTGTCAAATGATACATGCAGAACCAGAAAAAAGAAAGACTTTCTGTGTTTTTAGAGTGTTGGAGAAGATTCATGTGTATTTTGTATAGCTGTCAGAATAGAAATGCAATAATCATTTTTTTAAGAATTATTATTTAAGCAATATTTACAGCATGGTCTAATATATTGTTGCAAATAACCAGGTACCTTTCTCAGGATGTTTTCATTCTTAAATATTCATATGATGTAAATTCTGTTTGTAAAGTATATTCCCTTCCTTTTAAAATAAGAGTTAATTTGGAATTTCATGTTGTAAAAAAAGTTCCTTTTTTCAGAAAGCTTAATCTAATTTAGTGTGTTAATGCTAATCATTACAGTAAGTGAAGGTGCCATTAAGCATTAATTATACATTTGACTGGAATAATAAGGTTTTGATAGTCAGCAACAGCACTGTTCCAAAGAATGTAAAAGTTAAAAAGAATAGGAAATATAAATGGCATTAAAACACTTATTTGTATAATTTTTAATTGCTTTGAATTAATCAAGGAATTTTGTCAGAAATATTTTAATAATGAGCTTTTTTTCAAAATAATAATTAATCTTTTAAAAAAGATTTTCATATCACACTTCATAATTTTATACTACCATTTGACTAGTAACAGGCAAAGCAACCTGTATTTTATCAAAATCCTTCTTTGCAAACTAAGTCAATACAATTATGCACTGTAGGTTTTAGTGCCCATTGAAGGCATGTTACAAGTAAGATATTTTCACTTCAGCCCCTAAAACATAGGTACTTGTAGGTTGCCTGTAATGTTAATTTTGATGGGAAGCATTTACTGACAGGAAAATTGAATTCACTGACTGTGAACCTGCCATAATCCTATGATCAGGTACATGCAGAGACTGAAGTGTTGTGGTTGTCTTTGTGGTAAGTTGTTGCTTCATATAGAATGCAAACTCCATTGAACAAAAATCTTGTAAATGTGTTTGCTTATGGTATTCTTATTAAGTCAGGTGTTATCTTTAACAATTTTGACACTCTCCAGCATAATGTGCAAACCCCAGTAGACTTGTAAAGAATTAAGTGATTGTTATATTAGTGATCAAAAATTTGTTACTATTTTATTTTTGAGAGACAAATACAAAAATAAAGATAAATTGATGACAAGCTTGTGACTGCTTATCCATCTGGAGCTGTGCTGTGGTAATTATTTAGCAAAAATGTTCGTTCTCACTGTCACAGGGTGAAAGAGCTGAGGCTGTCACACAAAACACTTCTTGTGGTGATTGATCAACTTTATGTGAAGCTGGACCAGGTTGAAAATGCCAATCTGCACATTAAAGGGAAACTGCAAAGCATTCAGGAGGACCTGATCCACTTGGTGAGGGGATATTGCTGCAAATGACCTACTTTATTTCCTCTTTGTGGTAGTAATCTGTAAGTCAAGCTCATCTCCAGTGACCTCTGTTTTTAAGCAATAAATGGTCTCAGCCTTTCTCTTTTTCTATAACCAAAGAAATCCGAAGAATTTTTTTGGTTTTTTTTTCTCACAGCTTTCTATTGCTCTATTGTTTTCGATAGCACTGCTGTTACTTCTCTCATTCAGGCCCTTGATCAAATTAATGCTCCCCCTTGGACCTGCTTAGTGTACTTTTTCTTAGGTCAGACTTTATTTTTCTAGTCCCACACAACAGGCATTTTATCTAGTTTGCTCTTTCGATGGATTCATGAAAATGAAGAAGGAAGGAAAAGTTTTCAGGCTTCAGTGAAACAATGTCTTTCATTCCATTTATCATAAGATATCCTTTCATTTTCTCAGCATTTTAGGTCAAAGCTGAATACTCTAACAGGACACTAGTACCGTGTGCGAAGATTCACAAGAACAAAGATTAGTCTCTGCTTTTGCAATTAAAAGTGAAATGTATTTTTCAAGACTCAGGAAGCTTAGACATATATTCCCATCAAGAGTTAACAAAACAAAATATTAGCCCACATCTCCCTGACTTTTCAGACTAGTGTTCCTTCTGGCCAGTCCTTGCCAGTGAATGCCTGAGACAAGAAAGTACTGATGATTAAAATGACTGATCTAAAGAAGTCCTTGAAAAAACCAAAGTCATTCCTTCATGTCTCTGTGCCTTCAGTCTTGTTTCAAAGTTGCTGCTGTGTCCCTGTGATACTGGTGGCTCTTACTCTGCTCCAAGCAAGGGCAGTATGGGACTCAGGGAAGCCTCTTCTGCCTTTCATTGGCACCTTTCACATCTAAATCTCTGTTTTCAAACACACTGTAGTGCAAAGGAAAATACCAAAGTCTTTCTCCAAGTGTTTCAAAAGGCATCTGTTCCTTTCTCCTTTTTCAGGAGTCTCATAAGAGGAGCTGACAGATGATAGGTATAGTGAAGAGCAAAGGGAAAAATCCTGGGCTCTGGAAAATGTGTGTCCTGTTTTCTGTAACAGTACCACAGCTGCTCTGCCTGTAACACCCCAGTGCTACAGTACTGTCAGTTTTAAGGATCTCTTACTGTGTAAATCAGAGCTGGATATATGGATTACAGTTCTAAGGTTTATTTTGGTTTAATATGTACTGTAGAACATACAAAAATGTATTTTAAAAGTTCTTGTATGTCATGTAGTAGCAGATGTGGATGAGTGTTTTGTTTGGTTCCTACAGAGATGTTTCAGTGATGACTGAAATGACAAAACAGGTTATTTTTGCTCTAAATGCAGTATTTTACTGGCTTTAAAAAAATTCTACTTGTGTCATTCCTGAGTTTTCAGAAAACAAGGGCAGAATTATCACTAAATTAAGAAAAATTTTAAGGGAACAAGAGCTTTGATATTAAGCTATTAACTGTACATCTCACTGAAATTGTAGGTTGAAGACCAAAAGAAATCAGAGAAGAAGCACAAGGAAAAATTGCGTTGGCTTCAGGAGCAGCTGAAGACAAAAGAGGATGAAATAAAAAGCCAGTCAGAATATTTTGAGCACTACAAATGCAGGCAGAGACAACAGACAGCAGTACTGAGGAAAAGGGACTGTTACCTTCAGGGTGAGGTATCTAGGCTGGAAAAGCAAATCCTAGATCTTAATGCCCATATTGCTCTTTTGACATCCAAGTCAGAAGAGGGAATGATGCAGCACCTCCAGCAGAAGCTACAGTCAGTGTGCACTGGGACTCAGGGCTGTAAACACCCTGGCAGGGAAGAAATGGAATGGAAGACTTGTATTAAAAATATGGAGCCTGATGTGAAAAATCACCTCAAGGTATTTCAGCAAAACCTGAAGTTCCTGAGGGAAAAAGAACACTGAAAGAGAACAGGTAGACCTTCTGACTGAACTGCAGTGCTCTCAGAACACTGAAAGACTTTCTCAGAACAAAATTGGAAGAATCTCACCATCATGTCTATAGTTTAAAATTATCTGAAATCAAACTACAGAAAAAAGTGGGAGAGCTTTTAGATGAAAACAGAACTTTAAAAGATCAAGTTACTGTGAAGTTGAAAAAGAAGAAAGAAAAAGACTCAGGACTTGCAAGATTGGTGGATGGGGACAACAGTGTTAATCTGGTAAGTCAACTGGTAAGTAAAAATAATGCAAAATGTAATTAGTTTTTATCTTTGTAGCACCCTGGATTACACCTGCCATTAGAGGTACAGTCAAGGTGCAAGTGTGAGGCTTTGTCCTGCCTGATTTTTTTCTTATTGTTTATTCATTAGTACTTCCCAGTGTCTCTTTCACACCCAGTAGAATCGGTAGTTGGAGCTTCATTGCATCAGAGCCTTTGTTAGGTGCACATTGAGGACACTCAGCAAGCCTTTTTCCCTTGACATTTGGAAGTGATGTGCTCACAGCAAAAGGTCTCAGTTGGCACTAAAAGTAGAGCTCAGAACTTCTGAGAGCTGCCTTGTGGACACCATTCAGTGGAGGATGGTTGGATCCATATGGTTGGATGAGTTTTTGCATGTTATTCATGCCCAAATGCAGGAGCAAAAAGCACTCCTGACAGTAAATCTTGTCTATGAGATTTTCTGGGTAACAGTAAACAAGGGAAGATGGAGTTCATGAGCAGGAGGGAGCTGAGCTGGGCAGTGGTTTGTGGCTCTGTAGCATTGTGATGTGCCCTGAATACACTGAATAGGACTTCACTCCAGCACTGCATGGGAAAGCTCTGCTCATGCTCTAATATGGCATTCAGCTTCTGCCAATTCATTTTGCTGACAAGGAGTAATTATTTTCACAGAGTGGACTCAGACAAAGTTTTATTCTTCATGCACTGAGGTGCAGGGTATTTTTATTGAGACTTTAAATAAAGTGAGACCAGCTATGCCTCACACTCATTCAGATTGTGACCTGATATCCCAAGAACTCTCCTGATTTTAACTGCAGTTAACCAAGAGGGAATGGGCATGAACAAAACCCTTCCATATTGAGGTGAGTCACACTGTGAGTACTTCCAGAGCTGGGAGAAGCTGGAGAGGATCTCGTATCCATGAAGCTAGAGGAAATACAGACAATTTTTTTACCCTGGTAGTGGAATGCACTTTTGCAGGCCTGGTGATTTTATCCCAGTGGTGATTCTGGAGTCCCAAAGCAGTGAGCTCCAGGAGGCTGTCTCTGTGAGAGAGTGGTGAGATCACCCTGCAGTAACCAGCAGCACGTGGGTGACCTCTGAGGAGAGCTCAGAGGCTGCACCTCGCCCCACATGTCTCTGTAGCTGCCCCGAGGTGGCAGAAAGACCAACTGCTTATCCTGAGCCATTGCTATAATTACTTAACTGCATTCACTTCTCCTTGGGAATGAAGAATACGGTTTAGAAATATTTTAAGATACTTCTTGAGGGACTTGCACTGACTTGTAAACAGGTATAACAAACAAATGCACTATGAGGGTACTGCACAGCTAAAATCAAGAGGAGTGAGGACTTTCAAAGCCGGAGAAGAAGTAGTGAAGAATTACTATTGGTTTGATGAAATTAAGAAAAGGAGAAAAAAAAAAGTCAAGTTATTTAAAGATGGGAAAGCAAGATACACAACTGACTAATTGCCTGAGACCAATCCAAAAAGTCTTCAAGAAAGAGGATTCTTTCTGTGCTGTACTCTAATAAATTTATTTTTAACTCTACATGAAGTTTTTTTAACCATTTCTTTTTGACATATTAATTTACATTTCTGGTGTCATAGGAGATAAGAGTCTCAGTTACCCAGTCGTTGGTATAAATGAATAGGCCATAATTTGTGTTTACTTTACTCTGCTGCAGAGTGGATAGTGCTCTTTAAATACTGTGTATAGCATCAGCAGCATCAAATCTTGTGCCTTCTGCATTTCTGGTTGTCTCTTTCTCCTACTGTGGTACTAGAAGTACACTTGCATTTTTCTAGTAGAAAATGACTTGAGATAGAAGGGAAAAAAAATCAGTATCTGTGATAAAAGGAGGAGGGAGACATCTGGTGTTTTTCTGTAAAACTGAAGAGGGTTTTTCCCGTATCTGGAGTTTTACCAGCATGTATTAAAATAAAATTTCTCAGTCTCATCACCTCGATCTTGTAGAATTTAAACCAAAATGGTTACAAGAAAAGTCCTATTTGATCTCATCATACTCCATCAACAGCTATAAAAATGAGAAATTGTGTGCAATTAGACTGAGCACCAAGAGGTGAAGTGCATCGCATGGTGGAGTGTAGTCTCCAAGTAAATCTTGTAGAAAACTTGAATTTCCAAACTCAGTATCCTGTCTGCAGTATTCTAGTTGCAGTATATGCCAGAATGAGAAATGAACATACACCACAAAAGCAGCTTGTTACATGTGGCTATGTGTTGACTTACTGGTTTCTACATGTGAGCATTAGGGGGTCTGTTGAAGGTGAGGGAGAAGTATGAAAAAACCAAGCAGTGTATCTTTCTGCAGCTTCCACGTGACAGCTGAGGTCTTGATCTCTCCATGTGATGTTCTGCCACCTGAGCCTTGTAACTTATTCATCATTTTGTGTAACTTTGTTTTGACAGTACCCACATATAAATCAAGAGTTGATATCTGTAAGGAAATAAATGAAAAGGTGAAGTAAAGGAAGATTGTGTTTCAAGGAATTGGCATTAGTTTCAAACAGGTTGCCCAGAGAGGTTTTGGATGCCCTGCCCCTGGGGATGTTCAAGACTGGGTTGGATGGGGCCTGAGCAACCTGGTCTAGTGGAAGGTGTCCCTGCTCATGGGAAGCTAGATGACCTTTAAGGTACCTTTCAACCCAAACCACTCTATTAGTCGATACTACTGAGAAAATAAGGAGAGAAATCTTGGAAGTGTGGTTTCCACTTCAGTTGTGCCTCCCAGTCAAGATCTTTTAATAGAGCACAACAATGAGGCAGCTGACTTGGATTGAAATAAAAATTATTCTCACTGGTGATCCTGTGGAAAATCAGCAGCCTTTTCTGACTCACTAGGAACTGAAGACTTGGAAGTCATTACCTTTCCCATCCATATGTAATGTTAAAATTGCAGCTCAGTACAAAGGGACCGGATTTATTTTCTGCTGGCAAAGCACTGCAGGAAGACAAAAGTTCCTGTGTTGGCTTGGTTTCTGTGGTGTAGCTGTTTTGGTCACTGTCTCAATGATATGTTTTGTTGAGACAATCAAATCTGATTCCTCTGTTCTCTGAAAATGAGCACAGTGCATGTGAAATGTGATTTGCTGTTATCAGGCAATAGGGGTATCTGTTTTGCATCAGGAAGTGTCAAAGTTTTCAAATTCAATCAGGGATTCAAGATAAATGTCAAGAACAGAATATGAAATTTTCAATTAAATTATCAATGTAAAACCAAGATTTTGTCCGGAATGGTTATTCCACTTTAAGTTCTTCCAGCCTGGGAACAATTGTCTTTGTAGCTGGACACTGAACTATTAGACTTATTCCCTACTTGATTGGACTTTCTTTTATCTTTGTTGATGACCATATAATTTAGTCACTCTTCCACCTGTGATCTGACATATTACATGCTTATGACTCAGATTTTCTTCCTTAATGCTTTGTAAAGCATGAAGGGAAAACTAGAGGAAAGTTTATGATTACAACATTTACTGGAAAATGTTGAAATAAGAAAATTGTATGAAACAATTGCAGTTCTAAGGAAATAATGGGTCTTTTGAATGTAAAATAGCAAAGGAAATTTATATGCCTGTTTTTAATATCACAAACACCATATATATGTGTATAAGCTGTGGAGTTTTTTTCTTTTTTTCTTTTTCTTTTTCTTTTCCTTTTTTCTTTTCCCTTTTCCCATTAAGAATGGAGATCTAATTCAGGATGAAGTTCAGAATCTGAAATGGAGGGCAGTCTTGGGTTCACTCAGAAGCAGAGCTACTCAAACTCCATTTGTGCTGCTACATGATGAAGAGTCTGGTATGAAAGAAATCTGAGTTTTTGCTTTCAATTCTGTCCATTAAAGTGAAGATGATTTCATTCATGGAGTGTGTAAAAGGGACTTTTAAAGGTGTAAGCCTTTTAGGAGGCTTTTGAAAATCCTCCTAATCTGTAAACAGTATCTGGGGAAGGTGAAATGCTAACTGTTGCCACTACTCAGATATGAGCTTTCACAAGAAATCCTAGAACTTTCAAGAAACTGCAGAGGTGAGGGGGTACTTTGTGTGTCCTGGATGAAGTATAGTATTTGGGAATGCCATGCAGCAGACAGATTTGCTCTTCAGACCAAACAATGTGAAAGCTCTTTTCTTGGCAGATTAGATCAGGTAAATTCTTCCAACATAAATTAATGGGAATTTTACAGCAAATTTTAGTGAATGTAAATGCAAGCCTGTGCTGAGTAATTTTAACCTGTAAGTTTAATCCCTAAGTTTTCACTGCCCACTGTAATGAAATGTATTTACCATTTCTAAATGCTTTGGGAACTGGAAACCATGAACCCCAAATCTGCCTGGTTTTAGACCTCAATATTTATGGGGGTTTTATGAAGCTCATTTTCATGTTTAACCTCATGCTTGTATCTGTATCAGTGGTGATGTATGCTGCTGGTAGAGAAGGCAATTTTGAGCATACTCTCACTAAAATATTTTTCTATTCAGAGCATCTGCTCAGGTGGTTTTGGGTTTGTTTTTTGTGTAACTGTCTGGGAGTGACATTACATTTGTCCAGTGCTTTACCATAACAGAAACACCAGCCTGTGGTTGTGATGGGCTAAAGCAGATGGAGGAGCTACCAGAAGACCTTGTACCAGTTTTGGAATGCAGTTCCAGTGTCTTTGCAAAAGTTGCTGGTCTAGCTGAGACTGAGCAGGGTAAGAAGAAAAGTTACTGCTGTTCTTGCTATCTTTGTGCACAGGGAGCATGTGAAATTGGATAGAAAATGAAGAGTTGGTGTATTTAGAGGTGAATATAAAAGTAGCTTTGAATCATAGCTACTGCAGATGCTTTACAAGGTGAATACAGGTGTGCACTAAGACAGTGCTTGACTTACTCGTATCTGATTTGTAACATCAGTCTCGTTGCAAGTCTTTCAGTAATTTGAAACTCTTTGTATGGAAATATTTTCTTCTCATCAATCTCTAATTAAGTATTTTGTGGATGAAGGAAAAAGCAATGTATGATTAGTAACATAATTTAGCATATATTTTTCAGTTTGAAACATTTCTCATTTGCTATCATCAGGTCACCCTTGGACCACAGAGGGCAAATACTCTGGAGGATAGTTTGACTTTGCTCAGGTGTACCCCAAGTCATCATGCAGCAGGACTGCTCCCCCCTTGTTCTGAGAAGTTACCCAATGATGAGACAAAGTAAGGAAACCAAAGATGAAGAAACCTTTTTTTCTCTGGAAGGAGCACATTATAACTCTACCAGTGAAGACATTCCCTGCTGCTGTGGTTGAAATCTTAATGAAGAAGAAGCTCCAGCAGACCTTGTTTGAACCTGGAAGATGTCACATAACAGCCTTCACCACTGAGAAAAAAGTGAGGAACTTGAGATTCTGTGAGACAAATACTTATCTTTGGTCTGATGGCCTTTGCATTGTTGCAAAAGGAGGATTTTATGACAGAGCTACTGAACTTCTTCATGGAATGTTGCCTTCCACTGTGGCTGAAATCTTCACAACATCTCTAGAAGAATGCAGCATGAAAAAACATTGGGGAAACAAGCAAATTCTGCCAAGAAATGTGAGTGAAAACAAATGTCTGGATAAAGATGTTGATGATGAAAAGTATCACCAAAAAACCTTTACAGGGAGAGCTGAAAGACAAGAAATACAGAATGACAAAGCCCAACAACAATGATGACCTGTGATCTTGAGGATGACCTGTGATCTTGAGGAAAGTTCTGAAGTTTCCTACAAAACTGAATTATTCAGTCCTGGAAAGCAAGGAGTGGAAGCCAAAGAGAGTCTTCGTAGAACACAGGGTGCCCAAAGTTTATCTGTTGGTTTTAAAGACTTTAAAAAGTGTTTCGAAGGGAGTCCTGAAGAAATGGAGAAAGAAGAAAATGTTCCAGAAAACTGCATCCCTGATGTGAATAACAGATGTAATGGAGAAGACGTAATTGAAAAGGAAGAGAAAGGAAAGCAGGCTCAGAAACCACTCACCAAACAAGCCCCTCCAGCAATATTGGCCTGAGAAAAAGGAAAGACCAGACCTTGAAACTACGTGAACCAAATAAGAATTTCTCATGTCATCAAATAGCTGCTGAAAATGTGCAACATGAATACTCTCAGAATTTTTTTTCATCAGATGAAGAGAGGTATTCACCAAACTTGCTGTTTCCTCTGCAAGAGAGGCCTGTGTGCTTAAGCAAACTATTCCAGCCAGAGAACAGTTTTTATAAGTGTTTCTGTCATCTGTCAGCCTGGGAAGCTGGAAATGAATGTAATGTGAGAATTTCTGTACTGGAAAAAGCAGTGGCTGCGTGTTCTCAGAGGATATTTCTGCTGATGCAAGAGAATGAGAATTACTCCAAAAAAATCTCCCTATTACAACAGGAGAATGACAGATATGCTCAGATGGTGTGTGCCCTGGAAGAGGAGATGAATGCATATTTTCAGTATGTTTTAGCAGTAGATGAAACTAACATTGCTTCATTTCAAAACTTACTTAATGAGAAAGAAGCTGCTGATGGATGTTATAACAGCTTTACAGAAGAAAGCACCATGACCCCAGGAACATTTTTAGTTGCAAATTTTTCTAAGAATCTCTCATCTATTGAAGAGAAAAACAGGAATTCTGAAAAAGGCTCATGGACAATTGCATCAAATAAACTTCACAGTAGCATTCTATCCCTGCATAGAAGGAAAATGAGGTATTTCCAGCTGCTTTCTGACCTGAAAAAGAAAGAAGCAGATGTTTCAAAGAAATAGCTAAATTATTACAAGACAACAAGAACTATGTAGCAAAATAAAATGAATTAATGGAAGAGAGAAGGGGAAATTTACAAAGAATAGCTCTTTCAGAAGGTGAAAAAGAAACTTTGTTGGGACATTTGGCAGAGATAAAGTGTGAGCAGGACAAATACAGGATCTTAATTTCAGAACTCCAAGACTGCAAAACTAGCTATTACCAAACCATTTCTGACTTACAGGAGGAAAAACGTGTACTGAAAAGAGAGATAAACAGAATCAAGCAAGAAACTTCAGAACAGCTTGATGAACTTCAGAAAGCAAATGCAAACTTTATTTTAGAAAATAAAAATTTAAAAGAATTAATGTCTTCTTTGGGTTTCACCTATGAAGAGCTGAGAAAAGTATAAGAATAAATCAAAATCTAGTAAAACTAAAAGAAGAAAGTCAACAACCTGGTGTTAAGCCAAAGAAAGTTGAAACAGCATGTAGTGTAACACAAACTGAAGAACAGTGAGTTCTGGCTATAGATCCTTCAGATTATTCCCCTGGGAAAAAGGTAAATAATAACAGTAAGTTATTGAGCAGGATCTTCTAAAGAAAGGGAGACACAAATGTCATTTGGAGGGCAAAACTGAGTGATGGGGAAACTGTAGCCTCTACCATGAGCTGAGGTGCTAAAGTTTGAAATAGAAGGCAAAATGCCAGAGATGGGTTTTTTTTGGAATGTTGGATTAGAGAATGTTAAAGTGATAAAGCAAGCTACAAAGTTAAAAATAATACTTAAAAGACTGCACTGTTCAGGCTTTTAAAAGTTATTTATGTTATTGCAAGAGTAAAAGCTTTTACAAGAAGCTTTTATTCTACCACGAGTTCTCCTAATAGAGTGAAACTTGTTAAAATGATGAAAAAATCATGTCTTGGTGAAAAGTGTGCACATGTTTATTTACTAATTTTTATTCTCATTTGGTCTAATTTTTTTATTGTTTCGATGTATATGAAGCATATCTCTAAAGACAAGATCTTTACTCGTGGTGGATTTCTTATCCATGATTTTCCTTTGTAGTCATGTATCTTACACCACAGTGAATTTCTGTGGGGATTTCTATATACTTATAAATGCAGAATTACTACTTCACTTGAGAATAGTCAACAGGGAAATATTTATATGTAATTCATTGATTTTATGCAAATTTTTGGTAGTAGTTTAGGAGGAAACCATATATTGTTCTATAAATGACTGTGTGCCATGTGGTCCAGGCAAGAGGAGTCATTGTGTCTTTTATGTCTGTCCAGGGCAGCATGTTTGAAAGCTACAGAATGATGAAAGAGCAAGTCAGAAAGGTGGAAGAGGAACTAAAAATACAGCAAAAGGAATTGGAAAAATCAAAAACGAGGTAACCTTTTACTCTGGTGTACTTCTGAGGACCAAATTTGTTTTTTCCTGTGTTTTCTTACATGGCTGTCTTCTTTCTGTCAGGCTCTAACACTTTTACAGAACAGGGAAGTCTCTGATCTGCAGAACCAGAATGTTCCTCTGATCTTTGAGTGGTGAATGCACAGTCACTCGTGGTTGGCCAGAACATCAGGGGAAGCTGCATTCCTGCAGCACACTGTGCCAGAGGCTGAGTGCCTGATAAAGGCACACACAACAGCCTGCCTGCTCTGGCCATCTCTGGGCAGCTGCTTCCCTCCACACCTCTGGGAATAAGGGGAAGGCAGTGGAAGCACTGAGGGTTACTGCACACCTGAATTGAAAGTGGTTTTTGAGTGGGAAGCCAGGTCCTGTGCAGCCTGGCACCATCAGGGGTTGCTGTGTCCAGAGGCACTGCCAGGCGTGCTGCCCCTTCTCTCCACAGCTGTGCAGCAAATACCAAGTCCAAACCCACCTGCTTGGAGACTTCTGTGTGTGTGTGAAGGAAATCTGCCCTTCTGGCACCATCTGAGGAAGCTTTCAGTGTTGTGCCTTTCCGAATGCACTAGATACTCACATTCCTGGTTTTTATTAGTCAGTCTCCACTCCGTGCACATCTAGGCAGAATGTGTTGTTTTTATGGCAGGTAGGTATTTATGGGCTTGTAACAGGCATCACTGACAACAAACCACTCTGTCCATCACTCTGGACAAACAATTGGCAGCAACAGGTGTGTCGAGTATGTAAAAGAAAAATAGCAATAGGGTTTTCGTGGTGGTTGTATGAAGTTATTGTCCTTTGACAGCTGCTTTGTAAGACTTCCCAGCTTTCAAGTGAGGCAACTGGAATGAAGGGATGCATTTAGATGACTGTTGGATGGTTAGACAAGGACTTCTGACTTTGTATTTTGAACATAAAGAGATAGTTTCATTTTTGTTTCCTTTGTAAAATCTGATTGAGTCCTTCTAATCCATTTGTGTGTTAAAAGGAAGCTGTGTGTTAAAATACTTTCCTCAGTTTACTTAAAATAATGTGAAACCTTTGCTTCCAGAAGGGAGAAAAAAATGATATATCATATGAAGGAAAGAGCTTGCTGTCAGGCAACCAGCTGAGCTATTGAGGGGCTTCTTTGTGGTTTTTGGTTTAGGTTTGCTTTTACTTTCAAAACTACAGTTAATGTGTGTATATGTTTTGTACAGTTAATGTGTGTAAGTGGAATAAAGGCAGCCAAGAAAAAAAATAAAAGGTGAACATATGGAGGGCTTTTTTCCCCCTTCTCTGCATTCTTCATTTCTGACATTTTCGTTTTTGTTGGTACCCAGTTTGTGGTGATTGGGAGTGGGGCTGGGCCGAGCCTCATCCCCAATGGGTACAGCTGTGAGCAGCATTGACAGCAATGAGCCACGGAGTGCCCAGGTGCACTGACCAACCACTAAAGGGAACAGAGGGCACACAGGTGCAGTGCATGAACCATGAGGGGTATAAGTGTTGGGCTAAAGAGCAAGAAGGGCAGATGCTTGCAGCTTTTTGATGTGGTAAGGTGTTGCTCTGTCTGGGTTGAAGCTTTCTGAAGTTGTATGGTGATGCTCTGTATCATGGGTGTCTCAATGGTGATCTGTGCTGTGGCATGTTTTGATTCTCATTCTGGATTAAGCACTGCATCGTGCCAGCTACTAAGGAGAAAATATACTCTGTCCCAGTTGAAACCAGGGCACATTCCTCAAGAAAACTTTTTCCCCTGCTCAGCTAATGAAAAACTTGCTTTCACTTTGCTCTGAGGGCTTTTGAAGATGTAATCTCTGAAATCATGTGTGCATACACCACTGCTTTTTTAAGCTTTATTTAGAATATTCGTGGTACCTTCGCATTTAGAAATAAATTTAAATAATATTTTTGGCATAGCTCTAGTGAGATATCCTATAGGACATACTTCTAGAGTTGCATTAATGTCTTATGATAAGATCGTAGTGTATAGTATAAGTTCATTTATTTTAATCAATTTATAACAATTCAAAAGCTATGATGTAGAAAGCAGCCTCAAATCCCTGGTTGTAAGCTGGTATTGAGAAAGGATACCCCTGCTGGACTAATTATACTCAGTAATTTTTGTTCTTCCTGTTAGGCTCAGAAGTGGTACAGAGAACTTGGTTTTGCTGAAACAAGGAATGAAGAAACCAAAACTCATTTGATGCAGGCTCTCTCAGAATTAGACCAGCTTAAACAAGAAACTGGGGTCAAAATGCAGGGAAAGCAGCATTGCAAGTTAATGGTATGTATGTAAATGGAATGGAGAAAAGCATGTTCCTTGGGAGGAGTGTCCTGGCTGCAGTAACACCCATTATTGGTGTTGAGAATAGATTTGAAGCAAGTGTAGAGCCTCTCCAGCCACTGAAAACTTAAGAGAGCAGATGTTATGCAAGGTAGACTGCCTGTCTGCAGAATAGTCCAGATTCTGGGCTCTGCATGGGCAATATGAACACCTCACTTTTTTGTCTAGGAGGGCTCTTATTCTGCTCTCTTTAGCCAAAGTCGTTTTCAGGTGGCCTAAATGAAAGGTCTTGGAGGAGTCTGCAGTGTTTCCAGTATTTGGCTTTTTTGCCCTGATTTCAGGCCTTGTAGCCCTGATTGCTGGATTTGGACAGGCAAAATGACACTGTGGACAGATGGTGTGGATTAAAGTCAAAGTCTTTAATGGATGTATGTGGCCCAAATATGTGTCCTCAAAATCCAGGAAATCTTTCTATCTCGCTGGAATGTGTTTATATCACAGAAATTCTGGGTTTGCTGTAAATTAAACTTTTTTTTAATTTTCAGGTGGCTCTTTGTTTTGATACAGGTTTATGTTTTCCACCAAAATAAAAAGTAAAAGGGAGCTAAGATAGAGTCCGAGCAGTAAGCTTCAAATATACTATTTCAGTGAAGTTGCTAACAGGTGAAATGTGCTTTAGCCTAGAAGTATTTGGGTGAGTTTTCTGGAATGTTGAGGTGGTGCTGTGGTTGAATTTAAGAGAAATGTGGGAGTGGGCAGGAAGTGGGCAGGGTAGTGTTTTAAAGATTAATAGAGGAATTTTGCGTGAAATGCACGTGGTAAATAAGGCACCAGGCTTTCCCAGTGAACTCCTGACTGTCTGCAGAAAAGGCCTGTAGCAAAAAAGATCCTATTCCTTCTCATTTTCTCACTGAGTTCTCAGACAAGCACAATTCACATAAGAGGAAGATACTGGTTTTATTTTTAATGTTAAGATACTGACTTCAAAAAGTAGTGATCTTGCCAGGTTTTTCAAGAATTAGGTGAGTTAAATGCTATGTTTTAGGCTTAATTATGCATTGGTTATTTCCCTGTCCCAGCTGCTGCGTCCTTCAACCTTCTGGAGCTTGATGACATAACCTATGTTCACTGCAAACTGGGACATCTGACAGAGTGCTCATACATAAAGCTTGTGTGCCTCGTTTGTGTGTTGAAACTACAGAAAACTGCTAGTGGGTCAGCCAAATACAAAAGGAAAGAGGGACCTTTTCTCTGTCTCTAACCTTCATGCAGTTATTTCACTTCCCCACCTCTTTTTCCATAAGGCATCTTCAGTTAGGAAGTGTTTCCCTTTTGGTTTTAATATATTTTTTTTTTAATGTGGGAGAGAAGATAAGGCAGATACCATGTCACGGACTCATCCTCAGGCTTTTATCCCTGCAGCCCTGGTCTGATCCATCTCGATGTGTCCAGCTGTTCCTATTGTTCTCTTGACACAAGAGGGAGCCAAAAAGTTTGGTACAAAGCATTTTCCCTGCTCCAAGGCTGTGCACAGAGGACTGGCTTCCCGAGGAAGAGCACTGTGACTGTGCCATATTTCTGGTTTTCTCTGTGCTGCAGTGAGGGGTTGCAGGCAGAGTAATGTGATCTACCAGCTCCGTTTGCTGGTCCCTGTGGAATGGTGCCGTCAGTGCCTTGTAGTCAAGGGTGTCAAAGCCAGAAAGGGTGGGAAAAATTTACTGTGATGCTGTGCTGAGTATAAACTTCTCTCAGTTATATCAATGTTTGTAACCATTAAAATCAAACCATCATTCTGTTTTGTCAGAAAGTTATGTGGTTTTACCACAGTGTATCACGGGTCTGAGTATAATTTTTAGCTTAATCTTTTAGACTTGCTGCTATACTGATACTTACATTATCAGAAATCTTGACCAGCTATGTGTATCAATTCAATATTTTTTAATATAATAGCATAAGTGTTTTTCAGGATACTTACTTCTCCTTCAGATTTTCCTCATTCTGAATCTATATGTTTAGTCAGACAGTGTCACTTTAAGGTGCTGACCTTATGATGCTGGCGATCAATCTAGAGCTCTCACTAATCCTTTCAATCTAAGTGCATGAAACTGGGGAGAAATGAAATTGGAGAGTGGGGGAGGAGGAGTTAAATTCAGAAGCTTCTCTTTCCACTTGTGCTGTATCACTGTTATTAACATTTTAATGTAAAAAATATATTTTTAGAAATTTTTACTTAAGATCCTATTAGGTTATTGATAATCTTTCAGAACAAATATTGGAGTGAGTGTAATTATCTCTCTGAGATAAATAATGTAGAAAAACAAGGGAGATATTGCTTCTTGTTGAAGCAGGAGATTGGGAGCTTCTGAGGTTTTTTTTCTTACTTACTATGTGACCACAGGTTGGTCACGTCATCTGTCTTTGCCCAGTTTCCCCATTTATTAAATCATTACAATACATAAATTTACCTTGACGAAATGTTGTGAGAATCCAATTCTATACCTCTTCTCATAGGGGTCAACTGCTCTTTACCTATAAAGGGTTAAAGATTAGTGCAAAATATTAGTGCTAATATGTTAATGAAGTTTTGGGATCATACATTTTATAATAGCTTGCTTCTTTTTGATGTACAAGGTAGGTAGTTATAGTGATTGAGAAGTTTTGTGGTATAAGGCATTATTAAGAATTGTTTATGCACCTAAATTGAAAGTCTGTGTATTTTCTCTCTAGTCTGTGTACACATTGAAGGATGCCCAGGAAAAAGAGGTGAATCAAATAGCCAGTATGAGATTAGAGCAGCAAGTGTTGATCCTGAAAGCCCAGCTCAGGGACCAGGCTGCATTACAAAATCAGTTTCATGACTTGCAGAATGAAGTGGAACTCCTTCAGGCTCAGCTGTGTGAAAAGGTATGAAATTGTTTTCTGTGTGTTTAATTGTGAGCTTAGACCTCAGATTCTGCATCTCTCTTTTCAAAGTGGAGAAGCAAAATAGTCTTCTTTCCTGGGAATCAATCTGAGGATAGTTAAATGGTTTCCAGGCATATAAAAGTACTCCTGACTTCAGAGAAAGAGGGAAGAGATGTAAACTGCCTGAGTGATCCATGTTATGGAAAAATGATAGATGATCATGAGAATTCAGTCCCTGCTCTAATTAATCCCCATAGTAATGCAAGAACAGTGATGCTGAAATTCTTTACAAAGCCAATTTCTTGACTTAAATTGTCAGGATTTTTAACATTCCCAACTCTTTTTCTGCTGTATCAGATTATGAAACTCCAAGCTGATAATAGAATTTTGATAAAGTTTTCCTAACTTTTTTGGCTCATCTGCTAGGGTTACTCATTAAGAGTTTCAGTGAGACATTTACAGACAGGTGCATGGTTTGGATTTTTGTCATAGCTACTCTGATGAGAACCCCCATGTATGGACAAAAGTACTGACACAAGCCATTTTTACACTTGTGCATTATATTTCACCTGGCAAACCAGAGCAGGTACATTAGGATTTGCAAAGCTGCTGCTGTGAGTGGGACTACAGCTACTGAACTCTTGTGTGGAAACAAATTCCTCCTAGGAATTCTTTCCCTTAGATTTTATTTCCTATTAGGAACTATATTTTGGAATGGGATGGTGGTTGCAATGTGAGCCAAATTGTAATTGCCCATCAGGCTCTGAAACAGCTAGTAAATGGCATGTTCTCAATAGAGCTCTTTGTTCTTCATAGCCTGATACAGCGAGTTGAACATGCTTCTCCTCTGTCTGTACTCTGAAATACAAGAGATTATTGTCTTCTCCCTACTGGGAGCAGGTTTCATTCTACTTTCTCCACAGTAAACCCATCTTGCTACAATTTTGGTTTCTGTTTTGTTGTTTGCTTGTTTGTTTGTGTGTTTGGTGGTGGTGGTTTTGTTTTGTTTTTCCTAGCCTCATCGTGTGCTGTGGTTTGCTCTAAACCAGTCCTGTTAGAAGGGTTAGTGGCTTCTCTCAGGCATGAGTTAGGGAATGCCTCTTAGGAGAACAGTGCTGGTAAAATGAAACTGTTCTGTAGTGTCTGGTGTCATATCAGATGGTAGGTGAGTAAAGGGTGAGGTGTGCTGTCCATATAAATGGACAAATCCTAATTATTCTATTGCATCAGCAAGATGTGTTGCTCCCTGCCTCATCAAGAATTGAATGTCTCCAGTGCAGGGACCTACTGCCAGCTCTTTTTGTTCCCCCAGTGCTAGTGCAATGTGAAGACGTGTCTCCCCTGTCCTGCCTGCTCTGATTCCTCCCAAGCTCACAATTTATTAGCTGAGGATAATGTGACCTTTTTCAGCATAACTGATTTCTCATAAAAGAGAGTTTTTAAATGATTAATATAATATACATACTGTAAACTTTATAGAAATATAAATTGCCAGGCAAAATAAATGCAAAGGAACCTGTACTTTATTGTCATAAATACTGTACTGATTCATCATGGTAATGGATTTTATATGGCAAGATACTGTGTTTTTTTCTGCATAATCAGAAAGGAAGGTTACCATCAGTAGGTTGTAATCATAAGGTACAGACTAAGTAATCTGGCCCACCCTGCTTCCCCTCCTAATAGAGGACATGTATCAGCTGTGTCAAAGGTTGTTGATGATTCCTTTCCAGAGTAGAATATACATGCAGAAAATCCCTCCTCTCTTCTCTGATTTTACAACATAATATTGATAAGGAAAGGGAAAGTTTCTCCCCAAAGAGTGTTTTGGATGATTCACAGAGTAAATATGAACATGAGTGCATAATGAAGGATACCAAGCCTTTACTGTGATGCTGTTTTGATTAAATAACCTCACTGGTCTAAGGCTCCATCTAAGAACATCCAAAAGCCTTTGTTAATTTTTAAGACCAGTGCTAATGTGAGTAGGGCAGTGTTTGTATGCCAGAGCCTATCTGTGTGCAACCAATGCCTTACACTGATTGATCCTGTTTGTGATACAGGGTCACACAGATATGCAAAGTGTACATCTCAGAATCAAGTCTAAAAAATATCAAAAAACTGCTAAAGTATTTCAATGTGATTCTTGAATAAATTGATGCAGGATATTTTTCAACCTTTCAGGAGAAAGAACTGCAGAAGAGAAAGTCTGAAGTGAAGTTGACATTAGCTCCTCTGAAGGTACTGTATTTCCCTGGACACTGATTCAGGACCTACACAAGAGGTATCTATCCCTTTGCTTACAGACTTCTGTGTCTGTGCTTCCTTCTGCAGTTATCTATCCCTTTGCTTACAGACTTCTGTGTCTGTGCTTCCTTCTGCAGTTGTCCCTGGTTAGCTGGATGCTGCTGGCCTTCACCTTAGGCAAGGGCTCACTGACAGTGCTGCGAGGTTACTTTCAGCCTGTCAAAAGGAGACCTTGCACATGGCATGGCAACGTCTCTTTCCAGTTTATGACTCTGTGTTCTTGAAGGTGTGGAGGCATCTGATAATGCAGAGACACAGGAATACAATCTATAGCTTTGGGTCAAAACGTGGACTTACAGACACAAATTGCAATCTTGCAGTCTCAGAAGGGAGTGAAGTGACAGAACCATGGAATGTTTGTGTTCATGCCACACAGGCTGAGCTGGCTTGCCTCACCCAGAAGTGCCAGAAAAGGAACAGCTTCATTAGGAGAATGCATGCTGAATTCCAGAGGCAAGGATTTATTAACTCTGCATTTGATGAAGAGATGAACTTGGTGAATGACACGACCCTGGCAGAGTACGCGGTTGCTTTTACACCGATGTGTGATCAAGAGGTAAGTGCTCATACTTCCTCGTAGGATCCTCATGTTACACTGTTGAATTAAGTGGTGGTTTTCACAGTGTTTAGTGAGGGTTAATGTGTAATTATAAAGTATATTTCATTGCTTAGTATAAGTATTGCTTCAGACAATCAGTGGAGTTGGCCATTTTACTGTTGTTGTAGGCAGGGTCTAAATTTCGGGAGCTTGAAGCGAAGTGCATCAGTGTTCCATGCAAGAAACACTCCCCCGATATTTTGACTAAGTATCTGATGGATAATGCAGCACATTATTACCCAATTTCATTTAAAATAATGAATTTTGCATTTCTTTCCTGCACAATGCATTGTTTCAGATTTCTGGAGAAGTCAGGCAAAGAAGTTCAACAGTGAATGTTTTAAGACTTAAGTCAACTCAGTGGACATTTGTATTCGGAAGGGAGTTAGTCACTTGTGTTTCTCTGGCAAGGCAAAATTGGAAAGCAGTCTGTTTCACACCTGGTTCTATTCAATATTGTCGTTATTATTTTGAATGCTGGGAATAAAATTCTTCATCTTGGAGTAGCACCTACCTGAAGACTTTCTTAGGGACAGGAATCTCAATCTGGCAACCTGAAGAAACAGGAATTCCCTTGCAGTACTTCAGTGTCCATCAACAAGTTTCTTTTCCTTTTGACTGTCTGGGGTTTTTTTTGGTCTTTTTTTGTTTTGTTTTGTTTTTTTTTTTAGAGCTTGTAGAAGTACCCAAACAATATTTGGTAATGTTTGTGTCAAGTACACTGAAGTAAAATCTTTTTGGTTAAAAGTGGGTTAGGGGGAGGAAATACTGTGTGTTACACATTTGTATAATATTGTGTGCTTGTCACAACAGAACACAGAATATTGGTTCATACTATATATTGTACTTCAGCTAACACAATGCACTGCAAAATGAATATGCAAAAAAAATTTATCTTAGTGACACTTGACATTTTCACCAGCAGAAGATGCTCAAAATGATTATACAGTGTAGTAAATCCCCAGGCTTATTTTTCTGATGATTTTGTATTTTTACACAGAGTGGTATTCTGTATAATGTTGACAGTGCTTATTCTTACAGTGTTACTAAGTGTTGCAAGCTAACACTCAGTCATGTTTTTGTGGCAAAAAGCAATTTAACTGCATGTTAAGGGAAAAGTGGATTGATACCGGGTTGCAGGATGGGACAGTACTTTGTCTCCTTGAGTACTTGATGTGTTGGTCCCCCAGTGCCTCACCAAGCTCCCAGTGCACAAGAGTGTTTTATGGAATTCATCTGTCAGAAGGGAAATAGTGCTCCACTGCCTTCAGACTTTTCTCAGACACTGCTGTGATAGATGAGTATTAGTAAAGCTTGCCAACACAATAAATATCAAAATACTGTTCACACTCACACTGTTTCCCTAAATGTTCAATTAGCACAACACTTAGCAGGTTTGACAAGAGAGAATTAGATTAAATATATATTCTGATAGCCAGTGAACTTACCTGCAGCATAGAGCCCCACATTAAATCCCCTGCTTTGGCAGATATTCAGCTGTTCATACCAAGTGGAGCACGAGCCCTTCCCATGGTGTCTAGCACTGTAGTGGCCAGAGGTCTCACTTAGGCCCAAGCACAAATAGGATTCAAGCCTGGGGTATTTTATCATGCAAAGAACAGACTGACTCTTGCTGGGTGTCTTGACACTGAACTTCAGGCTGTTCTGGTCTGTGATGAGTAGTTCCACATATAGCAGGGGGAAACTTTCCTACCAAGGAAGAGTTGTGTGTTCCCATGAAAAACATATTTCTATGCATCAGGTTTCCAATGGAACACACTTCAATGAAAAAATGTTAACGTTTCACTACTACTAATTTAATGATGGTTACAATAAAAAGAAAAAGAGAGAGACTGTTTCATATGCATGTGATACATTCTTTTGGTTTAAAAGGTCTTGTACTGAATTCTGTAGACATATGTTGAAGTGATCTGACTTTTCATCTTGGAAGTTCTACTTCTTGCTTTCAACTCTTATTCTCCCTGGACTTTACATCTAAGATTCCAGAGCTATGCCCAACATCCACTTACCTAAAATTCCTTGGAAAGCTCATTCCTTCCTTCCCCTCAGTTTTCCACTCCTACACTATTCCTAACATTAAAAAAAACCTGGTGGATTGCTTTTTTTTTCTTTTATTTTCCTTCTTAAATTAAAGATTTGCAATTGGCTTTATTCATTACTAGATCCAGTAACAAGTGGAAGCCTGTCACCCATTGGCAGCAAACCTCTGTGCCTTGGCTTACTGATGAATTTCAGCTCAAAGTCTGCAGTGATGCATAAAGAGCTGATCCAGAGCCTTTTGAAGGAAAGGGGACTCTATTCAATTCAGTGCCTGGCCTTTTGTAGTTCAGTAAAAAACTTTGAGTCATGTTCTCAGAGAAAAATCTAGTTCATAGTTCTATTAAGAACTCTTTTTT
>VWZV01005695.1:1298630-1358699 GCA_013397155.1 Irena cyanogastra | reverse complement strand
TTTTTTTTTTTTTCCATCTGTACATGGAATTACATGTAGAGGGGATAGAGCTGCTTCATCTGGGTTCTGGGATGATCCAGCTTCCATGGGGGACTTACAGGCACCACCAAGTTACTCATGCTTACAGACCAAGGCAGTCTTTAGTTCTTTGCCTGTTCAGGACACAGTGGATGGTTGGTCATTTCCTTCTGTTTGCCAGAAGTATTTTCTCCCTAATTTTCATCCCAATTAAAATACTAAACCACGAATACAGTGTTGTGCAAAACCCACTGTCTTTGGAGCTTCTCTGCAGACTTCACTTTCAGCGTTCAAGGCTCTGCTCTCAGACATGGTAAATCCCTGTTGTCCCTATGGCTTTATTTTGCTGGCTAACTCAATACTTCCATCAGTTCAGCAGAGCAGCACACATTTTGAGGCTTGTCATTCTTGATTATTTTCACAGCCCAGCATAACATTCAAATGTTTGTGAGTGAGAAGTAAAATTATGTAGTATCTCATAATTTTGTTCCAGCAGTGCACTCTTCAGCAAGGTCAGATATATGCTAGAGTAATATGTTCATAGAAGAAAGCTAGTTTTCCTTCTCATAATAAGTCCCTGTCAAGAGGACTAGGTTTTGAATTCTTTTTCCTCATGATAAAACTGTACACCATGAAGCTCTTTATTTGTAAGTTAGTTTAATTGAGCAATTTAGTATAATTTAATTTTAGTGGGTTTTTATCATAATAAACATATATGGTTGCACAGAAGGGATTTTATTTAAATTATTTTTCATCCACCACCTCTGTCACTCTGGTGAAAGCAAAAATTCTATGCAGGATGGTGAACAGATGCTGCCTCTCAGCTTTGAAAAAAGTAATCTTTTGAGCAGGCATTGGAATGACAATGTATGTCTAATATGGACCTGAAATTTTTGGAGGTACGAAGAATTTAATTCCTAAGGCTTTGTGATATATTCTCTTTTTAAAAGACTTGAGAAACCATTGCAGCCCATCGGAGTGGAGTGATAATAAGTTCTGGCAATAGAAATCTTGTCTTGTTTCGTGTCTGGAAAATAAAAAGCCTGTGGTGAAGAGGACACATTCCTGGGACAAGGGCTGCCTCCAGCAGGTGCACGTGGCACTCGGCACAGTGCCATAGCTGGGATTCACATGCCCAATGTCAGACACAAAATGTGTGTCCGTGTTTGCCCTTTTGTCATGTCCCATTTTAATCACCTCTTTTTGTATGCTGTTTCTTTTTTTTAATTGGAAGGATCTTGGCCTCATCTTTCTTTTCTTGCTTTTGTAGAATTCATGGACGTTATTAACAGTTATTGTATTTGTGCCTTTCCTAGTGAAAAGAACACAGGACAGCATTCATCAACCAATCCTGGACGTTCATGTTCACAGACCATCTAACACAAAAGGACTGGGGCTTGGCTTTGCAACAGCTGCTTTACCTGGGATGGTAAAAGTAGGAAGCAAGAGAAGATGTTCCAGATGAGTAATAGGACATGTGAAAGAGGAGGCACAATTTTTTCCTGAGTTTAGGTGTCTACTTGCAGTTTAAGAACCAGGATTTACCCAGTCAGGCTGGCTTGGACATGAGGCAGTGTCCATGCTGCTTTTGATGGACCACACAGAGGAGCAAGTGAGCTTGGCTCCCCTTTCATATGGACTCAACCCAGCCAGTACAGTTGTGCAGTATTTTTGGCCTTTTCTCTCTCTTTTGGGCTAGGTGTGGGGAAAAAGATGTTTAATTCTTTCCCTCAAATGATGGAACAAACAGCCTCTGTCCGGATGTCTGTCATGGAAAATGCTGCTCATCCAATTTCTCTTGTGCTGGAACACTTTGCCCTGATGATATATTTTATATATCCTTTCTGTAGTGGATCTGAAACCACTGTGGCTGTTTGCCCTCATTTCTTGGGGCTGAAAAGGAATTGGTGCAAGGAATGTAGGGATAAATGGTAATGCTTTTTAATACTTTTCATGCAGTCATTTTAAACCTTATGGATGGAAAGCTCCAGGCAAGGAATGTGTCCAGTGCAGTGAATTGTTTTACAGAATAGGGATTAAATGCACAGAACAGCATAGCTTAATTCTTCTTTCTGTCAAGGGATTTCTTCTGAGATATGTTTTGGTAGAACAATGTTGTTAGTTGTTTGTTTATTGGTTTGTATTTCTACTCATTACTTTGCCAGAAATCACTTACTGCTTTCCAGTGAATCATATTTGAAGATAATAGGCCTGAAATAAAATTCTCTGATGCTTTCCTTAAAATGCTTTGTGCATGGCTGTTAAGGTCAGAGGCTTTTCTGGCACTGAGGGTGAGATACATTTCCTATATGATGTCTGTACTTCTGACAGTCATCTGTGGTAGTTTATCTATTTATTTTCATAATTAAAGCAGAGAAAGACATACTTCCAAGGAATTATCCTGCCCATTTAATGTATCTGCTTTAGGGAAGTGCAGTGACTGAGCACTGACAGGCTGCCCAGAGAGGTTGTGGAGTCTCCCTCGCTGGAGATCTTCAGGAGCCCCCTTGACCCAGCCCTGTGCCATGTGCTCTGGGGTGGCCCTGCCTGAGCAGGGTGGCTGGAGCAGATGACCCAGGGTGGTCCCTTCCAGCCTGACCATCCTGTGGTTCTGTGCTGAGGTGGGAAGAGCCATAGGAGCTGGACTCCAGGGCTTGTCAGGGGGATACACTTTGGTTCAGTGAGTCTCACCCTCAGAACGGAGAAAGAATTTAACTTTGGGCTTTTGGGGTTTGTTTTTTATTTGGGACAAGGCTGATCAAGAGCAAAGAATCTTTCAAGACAAAGGTTTCTTTGCAGGAAGAGGCTTTTTTTTTTTTACCTGACATTACAAAAAACATGCCTTGAATCACTGGAATTGCAAGTGGATGAAGGAGTGGAATTAGTTATTTAGTAATTTCTTTAAAGAAGTCTATAGCTGAGACATGTGTTATTTTTGACCTTTAGAGAAATTATTAAAAATATTTAGAGACATGAAATACAGATTCTAAAAAGTTAGTGGCAGCCTGGGCTTTCCAATGAAATAACTGATGAAGCTGTTCAATGATTATCTAAGTGGTTGCCTGGATAGAGGGGAGCTCAAGAATTTGTGCTGGCTGAGGAGAAAGTTCTTACTCAAGGTTAGTGCCCTTTGGAAGAAAGATTGGGTTTAGCTGACAAGATTCAGATCTATTTCTTGACTGCATAATACAGATATTTTAGCAGTGGTTTTTGATGTAGTTCATGGGCAACAGCATGGGTTTCTCTAGAGCAGCACATGCCAGTACAGAAATAGCCATGACTAAAAACCTAAAAACTTAAAAAACTAACCTTCCTTTATTTTCTGATAAATGATAGAATTTAGATTAATGTAAAATGTACAATTAAAAATATGCAGATAAATTAAAACATTTTCATCTTCTCTCTGACACCACTGTCTTATTTTTTTTTTGTAGTGTTTGGGGAAGCTGATGTTTGTTGGTTTCAATAGCATTACTTTCTAGAGCTTGGCATTATGCAAGTTTACACTCTTCTCGGTTTGGTCAAATATCACAATATTTTCATTTCTTCCTAGGTGGGATAATTTGTGGAAAATTGAGAGGAAAGCAAAAAAAATAGGAAAATAGAATAAATATAGTAAAAATAACAATAATAAAGAAGAGCCAACAAAAAAAAAAACAAGTTAATGTCTGGGCATTGAGATAAAACACAGAATTTTTGCTTAGCTGCACCATTAGTGCTGTAGGAAATGCAATCTTTAATGTTAATCTTATGACACACCAGAGATATGAGTCTTTTGAGAGAATCATACCAACTTTCAAATATAGTGCAGAGTATCCTGTGAAATCTTGGTCAGGGTAGCAGCATCTTCACTTGCTGGGGTTTGCATTAACCCTGCTTTCTGCTGAGTGTCACTACTTTGGCTGCAGAAGAATTTGCCAATTCCAAGAGGCAAAAGGGTTTGTGGGGTAAAGAGTTGAAGGAAAGGAATGACCCTGCAAGGAGGTTATTTTTCTAGAAATGACTTGTGCCAGTGTCACAACTTTGATTTGGTGGTGTGTTTTTTTTTCTGGCAGCTTTACCAGCTGCCCTGCCTATGAGCAGGACAGTGATTTGCCTTTGCATGGGTCATTGAGCTCTACAACTTGTCCTGCTCCTGCTCACTCTCATCTATCACCACAAATGCCTCTAACTGTGCTTCCTGTAGTGAGGAAATTCTCATCAAATATTGTTAGATCTGATATCTTCATGCCTCAAAACATTTCAGGGCTGACCTTTCATTGCTTTAAGCCAGCTGGCATTTTTGTGAGTGGTGGGGAGAGATACTGCACTTGTAACCTTGGTTAGAAACCAAGGGCTTCTGGAGCTGCCTTGGGCTCCTGTGTTTAGAGGGGAACATCCAAATGTGTAGCTTTCACTTTCCAACTGATCTGTGCCTGCAGTACTAGGAGATGTTTGGATATTCGTGCCACCTTGCCTAAATAAATGCAATATCCAGAGAGTATCACAGGCCCCCTCTGTAATCAGCATGGAGAAAGCAAATCTTTTAGGGAAGGGCAGCAATCTAAGTTCTGTGCCCTAAACTGACCAGTGTGAGTGGGCCTTCCATTCCTGGATGTGCCTGCCTTGTTCCCTGGCCTGTTGTTCAGCCTGAAACAGAGGATCCAGGTGCCTGGGCAGTGCCTCAGCTGGCCACACATGCTTGTTGGGTACTTTAAGGAGACCAGTGGCCACAATTCATCAGAACTGGTTCCCTCTGCCCATGGTGGGGAGCCAAGAACAGGAGGTGAAATGGCAACAACAGAAGCACTGTGTGGTCGTCTTCATGTCAGAATAGAACTATATTTAGATGCAGGAGCTTGTCAATAAATGCTCATCTTTCTATTGGGTCATTTCAGAGCAATCTTATGCTGCTACTGCATTTCAGAGTCCTTTGATTTTTCTGGTTTTTTAATGGACACAAGTGGTGTAGCTAAAACTCAATAAAGATGCACAGAGCAAAAGAAAATTATTATTTTAAGTAAAATGTATTTTCTTTTAAGTAATTCTTCCTGACCTGGCATATATATGTATCTGCATTTCTGGAGCTTTTGCAAGAGGACTAATGGCAATGAGATGTTAATGCATAATGAGGTGTATTACTTTTAGAAATAAATAAATAACTCTTCAAAAACTGAAAGGCTGAAACGGCTGGGCTTGCAATCTCAAGAAAAAATGCAACAGTGATCTGGTAGGTGTAATGAATTTGGTTTTGAATGATAAAATGCTACTGCCTTGTAGTAGTTGTTTGCATTCAGGGAGATCTGCTTGCAGCTGTTATGAAAATGTGTGTAATTAAACTGCCATTTCTCTCTTAACTTTGTCTGCAGCTCAAGTAAAACACTCTAAAAAGATAGTTTCCTGTGGTGTTAAAGTTGGTTTGGGTATGAAATAAGATCCACTGAATTAAATTTTTTTGTTGTTTTGAATAGGAGGGTCCAGATAGGAGTTCGTGCAGTTGAACTAACATGCTTTTGGAGTCTGTTCAGCTTCACTTTCTGAGCATTCATAGGTAGACAAACCTGAACTAGTTGTGCAGTGTGGAGTGTGAAAAAATGTTTGTAAAAGAATCCTGTTAGAAATTTTTAGATTCTTCAAGAGAACTGAGATAATTTTTTTTAATTAGGAATTTTTTTCTGCTTTTAATCTAGGTTTTTTTAATAGCCCAAGGCAAATTTTCAGCTGTAGTTAAAGCTTAGAGATCTTTTTTGTTTTGTTTTGAGGATGACTTCTGGAATAGAGGATTCTTTATTTAGAGAGGTGCAGGAATGCTCCACATCTGAAATAATTGGCATGTTATCTTTTCCCTTACTTTGCTAAATGTAGTTTACTTACAGTGAATATTTCTTTTAGTGAACTCATCCAAATGGCTTCCACTAATCCAAAATGAGCAGCCTTGGCAAACTTTACCTTGAATTTCTTAAAAGGCTGTTTTCTCTTGCAGTTGCTGCCTTCCTCCACAGATGTTTCACAGGCTGATGGGCAGCCAGAGGACCACGTGCCAGAGGGACCAGGCTGACTGGGTCGGTGTCTGCAAACCCTCAGCCAGGGCTGGATGGCCCCCACAGTTCTCCCATCACCCCAAACATGTGTGCTGGTTCTTCTGTCAGAGGAACAAGCCCAGAGAGGATCACAGCCTTGCATTGAGAGCTAAGAGAAAACCGTCGCAAAAACTGCCAGGTCAGTGAAAGTTTTCTCACTGTTTTTAGTTTGGTGAAATCTCTTGTTCTTGGCAGAAGATGCAGATGTTTGAGTGATTCCTTCTAGAGATGCACAGTTGATTGTTAGTTTAGACAAGCTGACAATATTAAATGTTTAATGTTTTTCATTATGCATTCTTTCCCATTGTTTAAGAGGGGCTTGAGGCTTGTAAAAATAATTAAAAGATTTTGATTTCATCATGGTGTACTCTATGGTAAGATAATCTTTGCAAATTGTTGGATGTTTTAAAAAAAGTTGTTATGTTGATCTTGTCCTACCTTTTTTCCCCTCCAGTTCTTTCTTTTTTTTTTTTTTTAGTGATCCAATTATTCCTATGCCCTGAAGCTCTTTATAGTAATTTCCATTAACTGCAGGAATCCTGTTAAGAACAGAGCTGATCAATTGCAATTGCATTTGTGACAGTCTGCTGCTAAACTAAACACGCAAGAGATTTCAGCCTCTCTGAGACAACATAACCTCTTCATACTTGTACAGAAACAAAAGTCAAATATGCAATTACTGGAGCCAGTTAGGTAGAGTAGTCAAAAATATTTCTCTAGTGAATTTTCTTTATAATCTTGGATTAAAATAAATGCAATGAAACAATTAAAAGCATAGTTTTTGCTTTTATCATTAATGAAAAGAGCATGGAAGATACTGAGATTTCCTTTTAGTTAAGTAATTTATTATGCAATGAAATGATGACTCAGAATTCTGATAACATGTTACATAGTCCAGGGGATATATGTGACAGTTCAAATCAAGTTTTCTGGTCCTTGTCTCTCTCACATTCACACATAAAAAAGACCAAGGAAAATATGGCCATAAAAGAAAACTCTTACGAAGAGCAGAATGCAAGTAGCTCTTTGATTGATCTTTGTGAACTCAGAGATTAATTTTTTAAATAAATCGTATGAGCTTTAATTAAATCCCAATGAAAGCAGGGCGTGGGCCTCTTGTACAGTTATATGGGAGGCCACAGCTGAAATCAGCCACAATGCACAGAGCGTCCTGTTTCCATAAAAACAAACAGCAACACACCGGGACATCCAAGGTTACAGTTTCTGTTCTTCTTTCTTCCTCAGATACCTCCAGCTGTCCCCTCCAGCTCAAACCCACAGGCTGGTCCCAGCCTGCCCCTGGCCCAGGAGGAAGCCCCTTGGCCTCTGCTGTCAGGGGTGAAAGATGCTGTGGAGGGGAGGGATCGGCTGTCGGAACACCATGATGGATTCCGGGCTCAAACGGGAAATCGGCACGCAGGTGCTGCTGCCCAGGGAATGGAACACCAAAATGCTCTTATAAATAAGGCATGGCTCTCTAGAGAAAAAACAGATGGCTCAACCTCAGCTACCACAGCAGAAAGCTATTTGCCAGACGTGTTGTCAGCAAGGAATAAAGGTCGATATCCTGTGTGGAGAAATCAGCTGCATGGGAAAGAATAAAACCTGCAGAAATAAAACAAGGTAAACATCTTAGCAATCTGATCTTTCCCATTGATATAAAAGTGCTAATATTTTTTTTTAAATCACAGATATTTTGCTAGTTAGCATGGCCTAGCAAGTAGTTTGAGATGACTGGAAAATTTATATAGAAAAGAGCTGTGATATTTTTTATGATCAAAATTTCATAGAACATTTGAGATCACTAAAACACATGGATTTTCATTAACCAGGTCACCTCCCCATTTTCTTTTCACCTTTTGTTGGTGATTTGATTTCTTTTAACTGAAACTGTGAAACAAATCTATTAAATCACTTCTGCTTTTATGTATAGCCTATTTCTTCAGTGTACAGTGGCAAGTTCTGAAAGAACATCTCCCTTGTGTGACTGTTTCCTTTGGAATTTCAGGAATTGTAGTGTCATGGACTTCCTAGAAATTAATTTTACAAAAATTAGAGGGTAATTTTACTGTGTTTCTTTACTACTGGGATATAAAAAAGTTATCCTTTTTTTTTTCCATTGCAGGAACTATAGCAGGACATTCAGTGTATTGCTGTAGGAGCTGGTATCTGTAAAATAGCATCCTTCAGTTGTTCTTTTAAGTAACAAATTGCAGCTTAGCTCGAGTAGCTTCACTGGACATGCCCACAGCCACTTTCTTTAGAGGACTGCATGGGGATCATGGGAGCAGAAACACCTGAGCTCACAGGATGGACGATGCAGGCTGCCCCCTGTGCTGCCAAAGCCCTGCCACAGGGAGGAGAAGTGCAGGCAGTGCCAGCCCGCCTGTGCTGACACCACCAGGACAGCACTTCCTCAAGTCTGGCTCACAGATAGCTGTGGTCTGGGCTGCAGGAGCATCCTGGCCCTGAAAAGGAGGAGGGAGCAGTGTGTCTGTGCAGGTGTGTGAGTGCACTAATGCTGGCTGGCTCTGGGAAGGTCAGCTGAGCGTGGTTGTAAATTCCACAAAATACTGATTTATGTTGTGGTCTCACCAGAGTTCATACGTGTGGAAAACATCCATTATTCATACATCTTTATCATTATTCTGTATTTTTCGTCACTTTTATTGGAAAAGGACATTCACACATAGTAATGCATGTCTCAGTTGCTGCACTTTTCCTCTGCCTCCATTGATTACCCCAGCTGGTTCATAGTATGTTATTACTTGTTTTTTGGAAGCCAGAAATAAAATGTCTGGTTTTGATGAGATATTAATGCACACACTCACACTTTATCGTGGAAACCCACCTTCAGTTGCTCAGTAAGGCAGCAGTGCAGCAGTAACTGAATTTCTCTTCATCCAACATAGCTTTAGAAAGCAGATCCCAGATGCCAAGGGAAATAGTCCTGGAAGTGATGTTGTTGAGGTGCTGCCTAAGCAAGAGGTACCAGTGAGATTCCAGAATGTGGGCTTTTGCTTTTATGTGTCTTTCTCTTCTTCCTGATGCCTGGCCAGAACTTTTGAAGACAGATGTACCTGCTATCCAGCCATCAGCTGCCTTGTCAAGTATTAAGATATTTTGATATGCAAAACCACTTGCAAATATTGAACATGATAACTGTTACATTGATAAAATGATGCTTTAAGAATTAGCCATTGTGAGAACTTTTTGGAGCTTTTTCTTGCTGACAGTAAAATACAGAGCCTGCCAGTTCAGTCTGAGGTCAGGTGATAATGCATGAAGTGTGCTAATAATAAGGGTATTAATTATAATACTCTGTGATAATATGATAATACATCTTTGTTATCCTGGTGAAGCAATTTACTTTGTGTTTGGGGCTATGGTGACTTTCCATGAAATTAAGCCTTTGTCAATCCAGTTCCTTTCTATCACAGATAAGTGTGGTTTATTTTAAGTGTTCAGGCTTCATTTAAAGCTAATTAGGTTATTTGGCCCCATTCTTCCTCCTGCTGGAACTAACAATTTCCCAAACCAGGGATGCAGACACAGAGATGTAGATGGAAGAACAGACATTTGCAAGGATATTACCTGCATTGAAGCACGATAATTCAAAATGGACTCAAGCAATTTATCCAGCAAATGGATTCTGTGCTGGCACTTTGTTGCTTTGCTTCACAAGTCACAGATTTCAGTTAAAATCCTGTAGCCCCTTGTGGTTTTAATTTTTATAAAACATCCATTCTTCCTACTACAAAGCATTGTTTAAAGATGTGCAGATACCACAGTTACCATTTGGCCAGCTGTTTCAGCTGCTTTTCATTTCTCCTAATTAAAGATGTGATAGTTTGGACACTACAGTGGAGGAATGGCAATAAATTAGATGCAGTCAGTTTGGAGAGCTGCATGGAGCAGCCCTGGAAAAGGTGTCAGCTAAAGGTTTTCTCTTTTAAACATCTTATTCCATTTTTTCCTACTACTGAATGGACAAATGAGGAGTGATAGGATCATAGCAAATAATTATGCACTAGTTGATTTACAAAAGGATGAGAGGGTACATTGCACCATCAAACAAGGCTCTTCAAATTATTTAAACATGGTCATTTATAGGAACCTGACCCAAAATGTACAGTGTCAGACCAGATGGTTCCTGGATTGGTGTTCTGCTGAGCTGAGCCCCTGTGGGAGTCTCAGCTTGCTCAGTGAGTTACACAGCATAATTAATTTTGGCCCTTATTCTGTAAGCTATTTGCTGGTTTTTTCTGTATTGAGGGGGATCAGTAGCAATGTGCTTGCAGAGCACATCTGAATTGGCCTGTGTGGAGTCACCTGTGGGCTGCTGTTTGCCATCCATGGACCTGCATGGGTCACATGGCATTATCTGTACTTGGCTGGATGGTGAGGGTGCTTGGAAGGAAGCTGGATGACAGCATGCTGCCAGACTGAACTGGCTGATGCTCACTGAGCCTGCTCCCCATTCAGACTCTTCTACTCCCAAAGATATTGTTTGAAACAGCACAGGAAACTATTTTCTGGGATCAATAGTTAGTATCAAATGAGGGTTTATTAATATATACAGGCAATATTTGCCCAGTTCTTTTTTCTAGATTTGAGCTACCTAATACTGAAATCAAAATATCCCTTTTTAGCAGCAAAGTTATATCTTTTGTCCCTAATTTCAATGGAAGTATTACTTAGAAATAGAATTACTTGGAAGCAGTAACCTGAAGTAGTGCATAGTGCTTTCTAAAGGCTGTGTGAGAGATAAACTTAAAAAGGAAACTCACTTAAACTTAAAAAGGAAAGATGTATTTGAGACTAAGAGTGCACTGTAGACTAGTCTGTACCCACTGTGGGGAAGGACTTGGAATCTGAGGATCAAAAACCACTGGGAAGAATATCCTTTCTCCTGTAAGAGGTGGAAAAAAAATCCATCAGTTTCTTCCAACCCTGAATGAGCATTTTCCTGAAATTAAAGTAAACTAATAATCCTCCTGCAGTTGTGCTTTACCTGTTTTGCTCTTCACTGGTAGGAGAGGTCATAAACAGGGAACATAATGCCAGTTTTTGTGTTCAAATGCAAAGAACACCTAGAATGGCAGATCATGTCTATTTTTAAAGAGTTCTTTTTATTCAGTGCAATTCTCACATTAGACTACTCCTTTTATTTTTCAGGAAAATAGCATTCATAATATATTTTTTTAAATGGTACCTTGCCCTGTATTTTGTCTGCACTCAGCTGTGCCTGCAGTCTCACTTAACTAGAAAGAATTCATAATGCAAGTTAAAAGGCTAAAGTTGCCCATTACATCTTACAAATGTCTACAGCAGAAATGTTTTGGTCAGAATCAGTGGAAGGAACATGTTCACTCCTCTTTGAGAACTGGTGTGCTGGAAAAGGCTGGAAAGGCACAGGAAAGTAGGGAAGATGACAAAACTCAATGTCTTTCAGGTAAAAGACACCAGGATCCTAGGTTGTGCTGTATATTGAACATTTGTAGAAAATGCAGAAGGGTTGCTCGTGAAGCCTGCCATTCCCCATGTATTGCTTGCCTTGTGCTATGGAAAGCTTTCATTCCCATAGGAAATTTGGGAATTGGGTCTTAGGTTCAGTCTGTGGTCCCTCAGCTTCATCCTTAGGACTGGTATTTGTAGGAGTGAGAACAGAACCAGGTTGCCCATGATTAAACTTGCTCTAGTCCCTGAGAATACCTGTTTATGTTTTTTTTCAGTAGCAATTCTGATTTGTAAAAGCACTATCTAGTACCTTCTTAGTAAAAGCCTTTTCACTGAGCCCGTAAGCTGATGGATATTAAAGCCCCTAATTAAAACCAAATAATATGTGAAAGATTTCTAGAGTACAAACCTTTCTCTTAAGGCCTGATGAAACCAAAAAACCTCACATACCTGTTTGCACAAATGTATTCTCATCAGGTCAGGCACCTGGGAGCACTGACAGGTCCATCCTTCTAACAATACCTCATTCTTGGGCATGAGGAGAACAACAAAGGCTGGGACAGAAAATCAGACATTTCAGAAAGAATGGCCTATTACATTTAGCTAGGAATGTAGTCTGTCAGCAGTCTGTCTGGCTCTGATCATCCCATCAGTCAGGATAATGGTGAACCATAGAGTAATGTGTTCATTTACATATAAATGTGCATAAAATATTTATGTGCATATATATACACCTATATATATATATGTATAGTTGTATGCAGTTTGGGATAAATAAATATGGTTTAAAATAATAGGGAGAAGTGATTTTCTGCAGTTCATTCTTTTTTTTGTGCTTTGTTTTTTGCTCTGTCTCGGGATTTGCAAATACAAGTAAGGACAAGAGAAGAGACTGTTTTCTTTAATTCTTATTTTAAAGACTGAATTTAAACCTTAAATTCTTATTTTAAAGGCTGAATTTAAACCTTAGTTCCCTTAAGAGGGAACTAAGACTATGCAGTGGAAGTTCTGGTTGTACCTTGACTACACTGCAGATTAAAAATCCAGGTATGTATCAATCTGTCTTCTCCTTCCCAAATAAACTAGATTCCATGGGAAGGACACTCACTTGTGGGCCCCACAAGCCAGCCCAAATGTAGATGACAGTGGGACCAGGCCAGTGGGGGACACTTTATCCTATAGCAGTTCAGCTCCTTGTTGTCTCTTTTGCTGCTGAAAGAGTGGGGGGAAAAAAAAGATCAGTGGTTGCATAAAATATAGTTAGCACAATTTTGCTTCTATCTGCATAAACCATTGAGCCTTTTCTGAGTGGGAGTTAGGCACCACTGGGGAAAATGTCAAGCTCCTGTGGTGGGTGCAAGACTGACTTGCACCCTTGTTAAAGGGCTCTTGAACTGTGGCCACTGTCATATTTCATGTAGTATAAACTATCTGCCTTTGGAAATCTTAATGTGATGTGGAAGGTTCTTGAGAGAAAAAGCTATGACTTGTGAAGTAAGCAGGTCTTTAAAAAAAAAAAAAAAAGAGAGAAAAAAGGAAAGGAAAAAGAGCTAGAGGATCCTGTTACAGATGGTGGGTCAGGTTCAGCAGGGTGCAAGAGCAGCTCAGTTTCTGGTGGCCCAGAGCAGCTGTGAGCCTGGTTTCCCAGGCACTGAGACTATGTGTGTTCAAGCCATTAGTGAACCAGGTCAAATATCTAAGGATGGAGAGAGAGTTCTTTTTTTGTGGGTAACTGGGAGTATTTGATCAGTGACTACTCAGAAATTAAGATGCTGCCTGTTCTGCCTAGTCACTGTGGTTTTGGTTATGGTGTTGAGAACATGGAGCAAAGGGAATTTCAGTAAAGAATTGCTGGGAGTTTGTTTTGGTTGGATTTGTGTTAATTGCATTTGGGCAATTTGGAATTTGAAGTGCTGTGGCTTGTCAGTGTATGGCTGGCTGGCAAAGCCCCCTTGAAGGGGAGGCACCTGGAGCACATTGCTGGTTTTTATAACGTGGCTCCGAGGCTGAAAATTGGGAGTGATTCTTTCTCACCCTCACTGAAAGCTGCAGCTAAAAAGGGAGGACGTGGCTGTCCCTTGCCCCCACCATCTGCTGAGTGCTGCCTCTCTGCTTTCCCTCTGTGGGCTGGGGACTCTGTCTCTCATCAGCCACATCTCTATTTCCAGCTGGCTGCAGACAGTCCCTTCTGGTAAATGGGCTTTAAAATCTTGTGATGAGATTGCCTAGCTGAAAGGTATTGATAATTTGTGACTGTTTGCACAGAGAGCTTTTCCTGGGGACACAAGGCAGTCCTTGTCTCTTAGAGGAGCTGATTTGTAGGTGAATGTGTGCTCCATAATGGAGGTGCTCTGTGGATAGCAAAGGAATGGGCTCTGCTCATCCCTGCCACCCTTGCAATTGTATGTGCCTTTTCTGTGCTGGTTATGATCACCAGTATGATGGGGTTACTGAGTTAACAGTTGATTAGAGACCTTTTGTGGGTGGTAGATCTTTTGGAAATGACTGTTTATGAATGAGCAGACAGGCTCATTTGCAGTACCTGAGCTTGGCAGAAACAAATAACAAATCTGCTTTATATAGCTCCTAGATGAGCTGATGTCTCATCATTTTGCAAGTGTGCTGTCTGTATCCTGTGGCTGGTGAGCATAACCAGAAACCATTTCTGTCACAATGAACCTGCTGGAGAGCAGATGACCACAGAAGGAGCTGTGCAGTAATTCTGGAGAGTTAGTGGTGGGTAGCAGGTGGCTGGCCCTGAGTGAGTGTTGGAGTGCATCTTGAAGGCAATGACCTCTTCAGGGTTTTGAAAGCTAAGAAACAAAGCTGCAGCTGGTGTTGACAAGAATCATGGTCTGTTACGAGGGCTGAACTGAGTTCATACAGAAAGTACCTTGTGTGATGGTGCTCAGGAGAGCCAGAGAAAAGCACTGCTTGCTAACAAATAATGTGGATATCATCATAGGACTCTGCTCTAGACTGCCTAGCCAGGCCAATGACACTGATAAATTGTTCTTTGAGGAATAAAGAGATTCCTCTAAATCGTAAGAAAGGCAACTAAGAAAGATGCTCTCCTTGATTTGCTGCTTGTTAACAGAGAGGGTCTTGAGTGAGGTGGAGATTGGTGTTTGTCTTGGCCACAGCAGCCATTAAGTGATTGAGTTTAAAATCACTTGTTTTAAACTGGGGGAAAAGTGCCAGCAAAACTTCAGCCCTGGGCATAAGACTTCAGACTGTTCAGGGAGCTAGTGAGTAAGGTTTCCTGAGAAAAAGCTTTTTCAGAAGCTGGGGTCCATCTATGCTGGTCACTTTTTAAGCAGCACCTCCTAAGGGCACAGGAGCAGGCAATTCCTAAGTGTCTCAAGTCTGTCAGGTGAGGTGGAAGGCTGGCTTGGCTGAGCAGGGATTTTCCTTTGGAGATAAGGCAAAAAAGGAGGATGCAGCAGTGGAAAGCAAGATCAGGTGACATCCTGTGTGCAGTTTTGGGCATCACAATATTTGAAAAGATATAAAGCAATTAGAGTGTCCAAGGGAGGACTAAAAGATGATGAAGAGCCTTCAGGGGAAGCTGTGTGAGCAGCAGCTGAGGGCACTTGGTCTGTTCAGCCTGGAGGACACTGTGTGGAGACCTCGCTGCAGTTACAGCTTCTCTGTGAGGGGAAGAGGAGGGGCAGACACTGATCTCTTCTCTGTGGTGGCAGTGACAGGACCCCAGGGAATGAATGGCCTGAAGTTGTGTCAGAGGAGGGTTTGGACTGCATATCAGCAAAGGGTTTTTCATCCCGAGTGGAACAGCTCCCCAGGGAAGTGGTCACAGCACCAAGCCTGACCAAGAGCTCAGTAAGTACTTGGACAATGCTCTCAGGCATGTGGTGTGATTCTTGAAACTGTCCTGTGCAGGGCCAGGAGTTGGACTTCTGTGATCCTGCTGGGTCCCTTCCAACTCAAAATACTGTGTAATTGTGTGATTCTGTTATGTCTGACTTCTGCATCTTTCCCAGAACAGCAATTCCTGTTGTCCTCTTTAGAGATGACTCTGAGACTGCCATTTGCACTGACTTTTTCATGTGGACAGGCAATTGATTCAACATTTCCCGGGTCTTCTCTGGTGACAAGATGTCTTTATTAGGCTACAGAATTGAGTTCTCTATTGCTTACAGCTCAGCCAACACTGGAGACCTTCAAGCAGTGGTTGTCAGGTGTCTGTCTCCCTGGCAGAGTTGGTTACCGTGTGTTTAAGAACTAAACTTAAGTCATGCTCCAAGGAGTGGGATTCCCTGGGACATGTATAAGTCTGAGTTAGTCTCCTGGCATCCCTGCCATCATGAAGAGAAATCATCTCATGATCTACAGGACAGGATTCATCTCATCATAATGTAGGTCTAAAATAGGCAAGATGATCTGCACTCTAGAGGTGCCTTTTCAACTCACTGGCTTTAAAGATGCGTGGAATGGAGTTACCTCAGATGTCAAGTCTACACTGCAGGAAAAAGGGGAGGTGATTCCCACCCAAAGTACTTTAGTAGTGAAGTGACCAAGGTCACGTGGTGCTTGGTTGTGGTGCTAAGCACCTGGTTGTGCTTAGCAGGACAGAGACTTGCAGTCTTCCTCCTGAGTCCTGGGTGACTGCTCTGAACACCAGAGTAGTCTTTGTAGAAGAGAAAAGGGACATTAATACTTGGGAACCTCTCTGTTGTGTTGTTCTATCAGGTTTGTTTTTTTTTTAATGTTCTGCCTGAGGACTTTTCCTCTGTGCTTACAGCTTGGGTTAACTGTATAGTTTTGTCTTAATTTACAGTCACAAACTCTGGATTCGCTGTAAAATGTTTAGGTACCAGTTTATAAATAGGTTAAACAGGAAATAAAATGTGCATGTGTACCTGAAGCCTTGTTGACCTGACAGATTCTTGCAAGGCCCCAGGAGATCAGAGGCAGCATTCATCAAGTGAGGTATTGAGCATGTGCCAGGTGTGGTGCTAATACTCAGGAACTTTTGCATGGTAATAAGCCAGATTCATTGTTGTTTCTTTGTGAACTGTGCACCCCTCTTCACTTGTGCATGCTTCATCTTGGGTAGTTTAAAAGAGGACAATGCAGGACAGATGACAGCAGCTTATAAAATAGTGTATTCAAACATAGATCCAGCCTGAGCTGTGGGGAGTTCTCTGCAGTGCAGCACTGGCTGCAGCACTGCCCTTCTCCTGGGAAATCACCTAAGTTAAAGTGTTTCCTTTAGAGGCTTCTGACCTCTTTTTTGTTGTTCTTCTTAATTTCTGTGTCCTGAGTAAGGTGATATTAAAACTATTCCTTGTTGGTGTGCTTCCTTGGGAGCTTTGCTGAGTGCACAGGAGGGAAGTGGGTTTTGCTGCTCCTAAATTGAAAACAATTGCTCAGACTCCTGCAAGTCTAAGGGAGATGACATGTCAGCTAAGAATGAGTGCTGCTCTCTGCACTGGCAAACTGGATACAGGGGAAAGAGTAATACTGTTGTCAAGACACATCTTTCATTTTAATAAACCATTTTGAAAAGAAGGCTTTGCTTTGATTTAATAGTGGTCCTTGGGGGAAAAAAATCTAAACTCTAGCATGAAAGCAAACACTCTTTGTCTGTTTTGAAATAAATATACTATCTTCTGTAGTACTGGAATACCCTGTAAATTTTATAGATAAATAGGATATGGGTAAGACAATTGCCTTAGCAGTATTTCTAGGAGTAATAATTTCTGTTGTGGGTAAATCTGACCCTTTTAAAATGTAAAAACATTCATATTTTATTATTCCAGGCTAGCTTTTCCCTTAGAAGAGATTGTTCTGTCTGTAAGCTTTATTAGAAATGTCATGATATACAACTTACTATGAATTACTACTTTTGAGCTCTCAGTTGAACAGAGGTTGTAGCAATACATTGTTTTGCATGTCTCAGCTGCATACTCTGGAACCTTAATACTGGGGGCTTCTTCCCACTTCAGAATGGCTGGTTTGGGACTAATTACCAAGTCACAGAGTTGTACAAAATATCTGACACTGCTCGTTGAAGCCCCCCTTGATTATCAGTACTCCACAGATGGAGCTGTGGGATCCTTTGTGTTTTTGGATTGCTGCACCTGAACCCAGTGTTATCTGTTAGTGACCACACCATTAAAAAATCAACTTCTAATTTATTGCCTGATTTATAGGCTCACTTGATCGAGCTGTGACACAGTTGAACTCATGTTCAATGATTAATGTGAAATAAAAGGTAGTGTTACATGGCCCAGTTAGATTAGATGCTCTTGATCTAGTCCTGTCAGTCAGCCACAGCTGTTAAACATTTTATGTCCTCATAAGACTATATTTGTGCTGCTGTTGGTTTTCAGGCTAAAAGAAGATCATATTATAATTAAATAGCTAAAGCTTATATAAGAGAATAGGGTAATTATCCATATATTTAATAATAAATTTATTGGAGGTCATGTTTAAACAAATATTTTTACTACATAAAAAGCTACAGAAATTTTTCAAAGTCATAAGGAAAAATTAAGAGTTCAGATTACATTGCCTTTCTTTTAGGTGCTAATGAATACCTCTTATGTCCTTGAAAATGTCTCCTAAAATATTGAATTTTATTATAAATGCCCTACATAATATCACTTAGGGCCAAAGATGAGGATTCTTTGTGATTTTTAAATTTCGTTTTTATTGAGTGCAAATTTACAGTTGAAGTATTTACCCTTTGGACAGTATAAATGAAACTAGCTGAAGAACCTCAGTGTGGTTTTGCTGGGACTTGGGTAGCATTCCCCTTTTTAAAACCTGGCAAGTGACAGGGCTGCTGAAGGGGCTTCTCATCACCCTGGGCATCCAGAAGCAGCTGCAGATCCAACTGCTGCCAGGACAGTTTGGGCTTAATGAGAATTAAAAGATTCCACAGATCTTAAAGGAATGTTCTCATAGGAAGGACGCTCTTCTTCTCACCCTTTTTGTGTGTCAAGATCAATATCACATCAGGGAAACCTGCAATACAGTGTATTTTGAATGAGGATACAATAAATAATGTTCTTTTTACTGTATTTGGGCTATTGGAAAAATAATTCTCCTGGTATAATGAGTGATAAGTAGAACAAAGATCATTTGGGAATAAAATGTAGCTGTTTGATCCATTTGATAATTTCCATCTGGATGGCATTGGCTTCCCTCAGTAAGGGGAATGGGAGCTGCCTATTTCTAGGCAATCTGTTGAGTTTCTTTCACAGAAAAGGACAGTTTAGCTTTTCCTTCCATATGGACATGTATTATTACATTTACAAATATGTTGTTCATCTTTTTTTTAGATTCTCTAAGAAGCCTTAATTCTTAGGTGGGTTGGAATGTGGGTCAAATATTCTTGTTTTGTTTTGTTTTTTTTCCAGAAATCAGTAAGAGAGGGGAAAGACTCTCATTATTCTGTATAGATAGGTACTAGTTAATTTACTAAACCAAAAGAAACCTTGCTTGTTGGAGCAGAAAGCAAGTTAGCTGTGATGAGACTGGAATTATCATTGTTCCTCTGGGCCTGACCGTGCTGGAGCAGAGTGGAAGTCTGCAAGCGTGGCTCCAGGCTGTTGTGGGATCCAAGTCATGCAGTCTTGGTCACAAATTAAGCAAGCTCCACCTCAGGATTCTCCCTCTGGATCAGTGAAGTACTCTAAACATTAAGAGGCTCATTATAATCATGTCATTTTGGCTCACCAAAGAGAAAGTGTTTTCTTACTACACTGAGGTGACAGTGGTTAGTGCTGTGGTTTTACCACTGCCCTGGGACTACTGGATCTTGTGGGTTTGTATAATTTTTTACTAGCTTTTGATAAGGCTTGTGTATCAGACTACTGGATCTTGTGGGTTTGTATAATTTTTTACTAGCTTTTGATGAGGCTTGTGTATCAGAGGCAAAACTTCCGAGCTGCTTCCCTTTGGCGCCCTGGGCAGGCAGACAGGTCTGTACCCTGCTCCCCTCGCTGAGCACAGTCATTCCAGCAGGAATTCTCCCTCCCAAAACGTCAGGAGGTACCCAAGTGCAGTAAGCACATAGGCATTGATGCTTTTTCCGTGGAATACTTTTATTTGTTTTATTTTATTTATTCTGTTCTCTGCATCGTATTTTGGTTTGGAAGTGCTTGTGTCTAAAACGTCTGGAAAAGTGTAGAAATCTCTTTCCAATCCAATATCCCTGCATATAAAAGCAGGAAGGAGCAGTTGTAGTTTAAGAGGACAACCCTATTTTCTTAATGAAAAGCAAACGTGGAATTGTTTTGCCTTTGCCAAACCCATGTGATGGAATCCTGCAGAAATGGGATATTTGTGACTGCCTGGAGCCAAGGAAAGCTGCAAAACTTAGGGAAAGGGTATGAACCTGTGCCTGGTGTTTTAAGGCCACACCTCCTTCATCTTCTTCTTACCAGTAGGCCATGGATATTGTTTGTTCTCTCTTTTTTGGTCTGCTGTGGCTGTGCCCAGACAGCTTGATTGCAAATTCATCCAGAGAACAGTTCAGAGTAAAAACAGCCTTTTTTGCTGCCACTGATAATCATATGCCACTATCAGCAAAATTGCCACCTGTAATCAGATCATTAAGAGCACAGATGGCTTCCAACTGCACTAATTCTGTACCAGAGCTGTGATTTCAGCAGCAATTGCTTCTTAGCATTTTGCACCTGGAATTTTTACTGATTTTCATATTTATCAAACAGCTGTAAATTGAGACCTCCAGCTTGCAGGTACTTGTGGTCTAAAGAAGTTTGAGGATGATTACACTCCAATTTCAACAGAGGCTTACCCTGATTCAGTTGAAATTCAGTTAGGGTCTGGTCCTCAGAGGATTTCAGTGCCTTGTCAATCACATATTTAATTGGTGGTGAGTTATGGCTTTTGGATTTCAATGCTGGTTTTTGGGTTGGTTTTTTTGTTGTTGTTTTTTTTGTTTTGGTTTTTGTTTTTTTTTTTTTTTAATTTCCCTTGTCCTGTGTACTTGTTGGTGACCTGAAAGAGAGCAAGCTCTGCCTGCTAAATGATGGACTTGAAGTGAGTCCAGGCCATAACACTCATGTTTGGAATATGCAATCCAAAAGACAATTCCTGACTTCCAGAAAATAGGGGTTTTTTTCCGTGTTCTGACCTTTAGCAATCTGCACCAGTGAACAGAGCCATGTCACAGGCAGCTGGTGGGAAGGCACTTGCCTCTTCCACAGTCTGCATCTGATGTGGGAAGGGGACCTCACCCACCAGTGCCCCAAACACAAGGTTTTCCCACTAAGGTAATACAGATCTTCTCTCTGCTGAGAAGTGTTGAAATTTCTTGTGGTTGGACACAAAGGATTTAGCTGGAAAAAAAAAGATTCCATGCTGGCTTGGCTGTTTGTCTCCTTCAGGAGTGCTCATTACTGTCATGTGACAGGAGGTGGTGAAAAAGAATGCTGGTCAGGTTTCTGGGGACAGGGAGTCTCATTATTCATGTGGTCCACAAGCCACAGTGAAATTATGGAAGATTTAAGGCTAATGGGCTGAATTGGGTAGAAGTTTCTTTCCTACTCATTTTAAAGGAGGTGAGGAGGGAGAGGAAAAAGATTTAAGAGAAGAAATGATGGAAAAAAGAATCTGTCCAGGAACAGAAGCGGAGGCTGGTGGAAAAAGAGATGAACTTGTGTTGAGGCAGAAGCACTGAGAGAAAAACAGGCACATATGTGCTAGGAAGGACAAAATTTATCTGTGAATCCTTGTTTCTCAATTCTTATGATTATGTTTTATAAATCATATATATACTTAATTCTGTAGCACACATTTAATTCTTCAGCAAAGCATAGTTAAAGCCAGAAACATTATGATTTGTGGTGAGAATATGAACAGCTTCCTTCAGGGGTGGAAGGCTTTATATACTGCTAAAATGCATGTATCAGACTTTATATACTGCTAAATTATCTATATCATAAATAATTATAAGTACTGTGATTGCTTGTCTTACTCCAAACTGGTGTTTGCATGAAGCATTTTCAACAAAATAGATGAAAAAATATTCAGGGTGAACCCTTGTTTTGGATTGTCTTGTGTATATGTTGCTCATGTAGTAATTAAAAGGGAGAGAACAAAGTTTTTATTAGATTTCTTAAAGATGCATTTGAAGAAGAAAATGCCATGCGATGCATTAGGCTGTTCTTCAAAATGGGGAGAAAAGGAGGAAGAGTGGAGCCTCCTTCTGTACCCCAGAGTTTCAAGAATTCATGGCTGAGACAGTCAGTGTAAACATTTTTCATATGAAGTTCAGTCTCACCATGCTAGAGGCGTTTGTCCCTCCACAGCAAACGGGCAGAATTAGAAATCTTCAGGTGGAAAGCACATGTGCCTGGCTGAGCCCAGGTGCTGAGGGACTTCTTGAGGGAGGGAGAGAGTGGGTGGGAATAAAGAAACAGATGTTGTCTAGGCTGGAATTCCCATCCATTTGGTTTGGTCACCTACCGAAGCCCTGTGACAAGGTGTTTTCAGCTGAGAGCCTTGTCAGGAGATCAGCTGTGACAAATACAGCACCTGGTTTCCCACAGAGAGAGCTGATGTTGGTTACTTTTGTGTCACTTAGTTGCAGTTGTGGATTTCCTTTTTTTTTTCTGAAAGTATCTTTAAATGAGACAAAAGTAGTGTCTGGTTAGCTAACACGAGTTAAACAGCCAGCTGAAATTTCCTTCCTTTGCCAGAGCACTCAGCACTCTCTTCGTGCACTCTAAGATTTTATCCAGACAGAGCATGGCTTTTTCAGCCCTGGTGATGTGTGACAGTTGGATCTGGCTAATGCCTCTGTCCTTAATGAGTTATTAATGTGGGCAGCATCATTAAAATTTTATTTTAGGCCTTTTTCACACCTTTTGGTTACGAGATGACAGTGGCTACTGCTGCCAAAATTGGTTCTACTATTGCTGAGTTGTGGCAGGACAGGGCTCATGCATGTGCCTGTGGGGTACTCCCACAGGTGCTGACACTGTGGCATGGACATCCTGTCAGCAAATAAGTTACAGCACTCAAATTACTGTAAGGCATAATGTCCTAAAAATTGGCTTCTTTCTTTCTTGCAGAGTTACCTCCTCATGTATTTTGCAGGCGAGTACTAGAGCAGAACCAGTGAAGTCAAATAGCCAGATTGTTGTGTTGTTTCTTGTGCTTAGAGAAAGGAGCCTTGTTTGTGCATAGGATAGAAATATCCTTATTCTCAGAAAAGGAAGATCCATAAAAAATGAGCCAGCAGCTGAAAGCAGATTCCTTGGGGAAGAGATGGGGCAGACTGGTTCTCTCCAGGGCTTTCATCATTTTCTGCTCAAGGATTTCCTGAAGCAGGGTTGATTTCTGTTTGTCCAGTGAACCTTGATGAATTTTAAGTTGTCAAGGCTGTCTTGAACCCATATGAACTTTTTCTTTTAGCAATATTCAATGCAAAGGAGTCCCACCACTTAGTTACATGTTAAGAATCACTATGAACTTGTTGCCAATGAATGTTGTTATGAACTTGTTGCCAATCAGCAACAAGTAACATCCTGGATCTTGTCATTCCTGGTTTCCCTCTCCACCTAGGTATAGTCTTACCCAAGAATCCATCTTCACTATAAAGTTTACACAAGAATCTATCTAGCAAAAAAGGTCTTAGTTTGCTCTTAGCATTTGGAATCAAAATTTCCAAAGCCATTTCATGTCATATATAAGGTAAACATTTTTAGAAAGTCCTAAAACCTCTCTCCTCCAAAATTACAGTCTTTATTGTAAATGGAGCTTACTATTTTTCCTTTTTTTTTTAAGAGAAAGTACTCACTGGGCCAATTACAGACCACAGGAAAATTTTGAGGTATAACTAATATGGTAACCTGTGTTCCTTGTTATAGGAATATAGAGTAAGTAGTGGGATGGTGAACCAAATTACAATTTTTTTTTTTTTTGTATTTCAGTTAAGTACTTCTGTTGGATATTCTTGGCATTTCTCAGTTCTGTGTCCTGTACAGCTGCAAAATATTTTGCACTCTGGAAATCCTCAATATCACATATTGTCTTAGGTTACTACAGTCCAGGGAAAAGTAAATAGGAGAAACAGAATAAGAGTTTTTTCTTGTCAGCTCTTTTAAGCTGTGTATGCACAGTTAACCTCTCCAGGCTTCCTCTTGCCTTTTCAGTTGCTACCCATTCTGATAAAAGTTTTAAAGCCAAAGTCTTAATGTCATTAAGTCACATTTCTACCCCAAGTTCTCACTGTTGAGTATTAGGAAAGACAGTCAACCTTTTCTGCTTGAGGTGTTTTGTTTCTCATATTCCTGCTTTGTGAATTTAGCAGCTATTTATTTCAGATATTGTCTTTTTATTACATCCTATTCTATTACACCTGCTTCTTTTCATTCACTATTTTGTCTGTTAAGTCCACTTTTATTAAAGTAATTGTACCACCACAATTTGATACAATTTTTATTAGACTGCCTAGCTAATGCTGAAGGTAGTGACTGAGATGAGTAATGTTTTGCTAATCTCCAGAATGTAGAATTAATAGGGAAAAATCACAGTGTTGATCAGGAGTGGTTGACACTAGGAAGCTGTGTCCCTGTTGAACCAAAGCATTTAAAGCATTATCTGAAATTTCATTGCAACTGGAATGCTGTATTGGCCAGGGGGGCAACAATTGGCTTAATAGTATGAACTCAGATGAAATGTGCTGAACTGGGGACACTGTTAAATTGACTTTCCTCACTGAAGCAAAAGCTCCAGTGCCTGCTTTTATCCTATGTCAGTGATTGAAAAAGCTAATGAAAACACTCTTCTTGCTGTATGATTTTTGTTTTCTCTCCAGGGATGAGTTTACCAGTTGGTTCAGTCTGTATTATTTAACAGTGGAGAGAGGCATCCTGATGCTCAATTTAGAAATGAGGATGAGCTAGGATGTTGCAATAACTTACAATGCAGAATGCAAGGTAGGTTCAATAAACATGAACATTTAAAGTTTTATCTCAACAGTAAATAAATTTTGTTTAAATTTCATGCCTTTTTTTTTTCTTAGTTTCATTTAGATAGAGAAAACCCTCTATGCTAATTTTTAGGAGTGTTAAATTTCAAATACAGCACATTGATCTTGAAACACTCAATAAAGTCAATAGAACCATTTCTGGTGACAAATGCACATCTGTCATTTTTTGCACAATGGTCACTGACATATAATCTATTGTGTTGCCTTACCAAAAAAAAAAAATAAAGCCAGCAAACTAAGTAGAAATATATGCCATCATAATAGTTTTTAAATAAACTATTTAAAATTGGTCTTAATGTAATTATTATATTTTCAGCTCAAATACTGCATTTATTTGTATTTCCTGTTCACTTTAGAAGGCTGGGTTTCTTGCTGTCATTGGTTCTGGTCCACCACTTGGACTTGGCCAGGACTCGGGTTGTGCAATGTTGCTGAGTCAGCCAATTTGTGTAAACTGTTTACCTGCCTCTCTGAGCTGTGTAATGCTTGCTTTGATTGCATTCAAGATCCACACAGTCTTAACCTAGCACACTTCACCATGCCCTTGAAATACAGCAGCTTTGTCCTTTACTGAGGTACAGGGAGATTAAGTCCAAAGTCATACCCAGTCTGTAGCAAAACAGGATATCAAAATCTGGTCTAAATCCAAGGACAGTGCACTAAGCACTGGATCCTTTTACATCGAGAAGGAAGAGAGGAGACACATTTTTGCCCAATACAAATAAATGTATTAAAAGCTGACATGTAATTTTAATGGGAGATTGATTTTTGAAGTAACCAGTCTGGAGAAAGGTGACTTGGGGGGACCTTGTCACTCTCTACAGCTACCTGAAAGGAGGTTGTAGCCAGGTGGGGATGGCCTCTTCTCCTGGGTAACAAGTGACAGGAGGAGAGGAATGGCCTCAAAGTGCAAAACAAAGGAGATTTAGATTGCATATTAGGAAAAATTTCTAGACAGAAAAGGTTGCCAAAGACATGCTGCTCAGGGAAGTGGTGGAGTATGAAGGTGTTTTAAAGATGTGACACTTAGGAGCATGGTTTGTTTGCTGGTGGACTTGGCAGTGCTGGGTTAATAGTTGAACTTCATGATCTTAAATGTCTTTTCCAACCTTAACAATTCTGTGGTTCCGAATAGATGTAGTGCTTGTGCAAGGTGCCATACTGATTACCTGGGATGTGCTGGAGTTCTAGATTCATTAAAAGACACAGTAATTTGCATTGATCTAGCTACTGAAAGCTTGTGTAGACTTGAAAGAGATGCTTTTCTACAAAAATGAGAATTCACAGTCACACTTTGATCCTTTGTTTGCCTGAATGCTTAGATCACTATTCATGGAGGAACCATGTCACTGGATTTCTTAGGAGATTCCAAGTACTTCCCTGCTGCTCCATTTCCCCTTTCACAGATCAGAGTTTCCTCTCTTTCAGTGTTTCCTCTGTCTGCCCCATTATGCCCCTTCCATATTTCACTCCCTCTGGAGACCTGAAATGCTGTTAACCATTTTTCACAGCTGCTGGCAGCTGGCTGGACAGGAGGCAGTGGTTGCTGCAGCTCACTTGGGTCTATGTATGTGCTCATTTTAACCAACACATCTGTGCTGACTTAGTCAGGATCACTTGACTCTCTTTTTGTTATGAAAATTGAAATAATTTTCTGATTATTTATTGAAAATGCATTCTATTATCAATACAGAAATTTAATACATTCTCTTCTTTATACTAGTTTGGTATAGATGCAATATTAAGGGTACACAGGGTATTCGGCTACTGTTATCTCTAGTTTAAAATTATGTACTCCTTGCAATTCCTCAACATCTTCCTGTGCACATTAATTTTCAATATGTGTCTTTGCTGCCCTTTCCATTACTCTAAACACAATCCCCATGAGTGTAACATCACTACTTCTGGTCATCCTGTCATTTGGATTTATGCAAGTGTTATCTGAAATGACTTATGGACTTCCAAAGGGATGTTGTTTCCATCTTCTTATCAAAGCCTTGGTCCTGTCTCATTAATGGTAATAGTAGTCCCATTTTCTTTATTATTCATACAATAATATGGGATATTCATACAAAAATTCATGGTTAAGATGTCAGTATACACATTAAGGACAGACGCACACAGGCACACACATTTAGGAACAGATCTTTAGGCTGTTTAAATTGTGTTCCATCAGACTAAGGTAGTCGTTGAAGAATTTTTTTGCTCACAGTTGCCATATGTTTGTGTCCATTTTTTTTGGCCAGTGTTTGTACTGTGGCACTCAGGAGAATTTTAATTTTTCGCAAACAGAAATTTCAGTTTCATGGCTGAAGTCCTTGCTCAGAATCAACTAAGAGCTGATTCTTTGAGCAGTCCTTTTGAAATCCACTGCTTCCTGATGATTAGGTTGCACTTTACCATGCAAAGCTGAAATTAAATCCAAACAATCCAAATTAGCTGTATGGACTGAAGATGCGCACACCAACTTAAAAGAGAATTTGGATATATCTGCACAGCCCCAAGCACGGGGGAGCTGGCATGAATATGTGTCACCTCATTAATGCAGTGAACACTGGGTCAAATTGGAGAGATTCCTGTGGCTTTCTGTAGCACAGGCAGAACAAGCTGGTAGCTTCCTGGGAAAGGCTGGAAATTTATCTTTTGTTTGAATTTGCCTGAGAGTTACCTGAATGCTAAAGATGTTCAATTATTTAAAGATGTTTAAGCAAATCAGTTACCTAAATATGTATGTGGGGAGGAGGGAAAGAAGAATAATGACTGTAGGATTTGGCCTAATATACTTAGCCTGGGTTTTTCAATTTTTACATATACATTACTGTCTTTGTTTACATATATATTACTTACTTTGTAGCCTTTCTGCAGTAATTGGTGGATGTGAATCAGAGGATAAGCTTGAAACCAGACATTAGAAAGCTTTAATAGGGCCATTTCTAGTCAGTCATGTGAATACCACAGCTGTGCTAGGGTATGAGGGAATTTTATGTTTGTCCCCAAGTCTGACAGAAGATATACTTGCCCTTGCGTCCATCTAAATAAAATCATTATAAAGTAAATGCTATGAAACATAGATCACCCTTTAATAACCAGCTACAACTTCATGACCACCAAAGGTAGTTATTTATCCTATATTAAATCATATAAACATGTGCTTTTCACATCCCCTTTTTAACTATTTTTTGTTTTCTGCCATGGTTATACCCAAAATGTCTTCTGGGGAAGTCTGCCATGAGTTCAGCAAGTACTAAGGTAACCCAAGTCTTTGCTGAAAGACATTATTTATTCTATTAATGTTTAATCTGGAGCAACCACTAACCTGCATAATTTGATAGAGGTGGGTAAGCTGCTCCCTGAACACCTCTAATGCTCTCATGCTTTCTTCACTTTTTAGAAGGAATGTAAACAAATAAACACCAAATACTGAATTGTGGAGAAAAAGGTGTGAAACAAGCCAAGAGTACTTGGTATTGCACATAAATTTTCCTGTCTGTTTTTCTGAAATTCCTCTGGGGGCTCATCAGTGTCTCTGAGCTAGCTGGCTGCCCAGGGGCTCTCCTGGCACACTGAGGTGTGTTCCCAGCACACAGTATGGGATGTGCCTTCTCAGGCACACGTTAGCTTCTGCTGGGATTTGTGGTTCTCCCCCCAGTGAGCCCCTGCAGACACCAGGTTACTCATCCTAAGCACTGGGATGAGACTCTGGGGGGTTGCCCTGTGTAGTATTTGCTCCTGCTCAGCCCTATCCATCTTTTGTGGGCTCTGAATGCTGAGGCAGCTTCTGAGTCTGTTATGGCAGCTCTTTAAGAACATCATTTGCAGGTATTACACTAAGTACACCAAGACTAGGTTCATTTCTCTGAGCTAGAGTTGACTCTGAATATTATTTGAAATAAATTACATGAAGTCATTATCTGTGCTGCTTTGCCTGTGTGTCCTTTTCCCTAGATGTCTTATTCATCTGCAATTATTTTGTTCAGTCTGTGATCTAAAAATGCTCATTTGACCCTTCATTTCTCATGTCAACACCCTGCATCTGTCCTTGGAAATTCAGTAGCATACCTTCTTCCACTGCAGATACTGTGAACTCTATGTGTGGGTGATATGAGCAAAAACAGGAAAAACTGTGTGGCAAATGGGTTTATCTTGTCCCTTTGCCCCCAGTCCATCTGATCTCTGCTGCAGGGCTCTCTTGCAGCACCGCCCCCACCAGTGACCCAGGAGCTGCCAATAAAAATTGCAGCAGGCAAGATCATTTCTTTCTGTGTCATGTGAAATTCTCACAGATACTAATTGCTCTCTTGCAGGTGCTGTGAAGGGAGTAGGATCGTCTCAGGGGCAGTTAAATGCAAGCATTTTTATGTCAAGGATATTATAGTATTCTCTCCCACAGGAAAGAGAGGACTTTTTTCCATGCCATTAACACTTAGTTCCCTGAAAGATTGAAATCACAGACTTGAAACCATAATAATATTTAGCATGAAATAACTAATTTAATTTATAAACAATTTATTGACTTTTAGTGAGGTTTTTTTATTGCAGTGAAGAACTTTGCCAAAAATATATTTCAACAAATTCTAAAGAAGATAATAAAATCTTTAAATGGTAAAGATTTAAGAAAACCTTCATTACTCACAAGTGTTCTGACACTTTGTGTTCTAGGTTAAAAGAAAACTCAGTGCTGTTCCTTTCCCATTTCATATACCACATATTACATCTATATCCTGCATAGCACACGAAGTACTGCAATCTCTGCTGCTGCAATCAAGTAAAACTCCTTTCAGGGCAGAGGATCAGTACTCATGTACTAGCTTGGTCTAACATTGTATCAGAAAAATTTATGGAGTGAGTAGCATTGCTAAAAAGGCTGTACAAAACTCATTTATTTTGCCAGTAATATTTCTTCTCTTTCCAAGCTGTCTTAGAAAACTCAGTCTCTCTGTGTCCATTTCAAAGCAGTGTTCAGACTGCTGGTGTTTCTGGCTTGCTGTCTGAGAAGACAAGTGTCCAGCACAGTTGCAGGAGAGCAGCCCCATGATTTGAAGTTCAGTTTTGCTCTGAAAAGTACCAGCCTGTTGCCAGCCCTTGTAAGGCAGCAGTTGTGCTCTTCATGGGAAAGTTAATGCCAATGTTTACCTCCACAACATCTCTGTGCTGACTCCATGCTATGGTCTTTGTGGCAAAAGCTCTTTAATTTAAATATAGGCACATTCTAATATGGAGACACCTGTATGCTAAAGACCCCATAAAGGGTCAGTACTACATTCATTTATTGGTTATTCAGCAGAAATGCACAAAGTGGTTTAGTGCCTTTTTTTTTTTAACTGAAGCGTCTGTTTGTGAGTCCTGAGTATCATGTATCAGAGTAGAACAGTTTCAGTGCCTCATTAAAACCAAATTCCAAGGGACAGCAGATGGAGTAGGAGCTGGGATTAATTGTTAAGGAAAGTGAGAGCTGAGGGTATTTTGGTTTTGTTTTAAGAATCAAACTTCCTGTTAACTCTGGGATATTTGGATTTCATACAGATCGATAAGGAGATTACTGAGTTGAGAGATAAAGAGCAACCTTGGATCACCTGATTAGGACCTGATTTTATTAACTGTAACATGAAAAAATATTAGTAGGGACACAGTGAAAGAGTAATCAGCTATGGCAAAGTTTGCTTTGAGGATTTAATAAAACTAGTATGTAAGGATTTATGGATTCGAAATACAGGGGGTTCAAAGTTCAAAGTTTGGAGGAATTTCTGATTAGAAAGTTACAATTTCTCTTTCTGAAGAAAGTGAGAGGCAAACATTATGTCTTAGTGAAGAGTGAAGAAAAATGCTGGCCTGGTAGAGAGGGTCTCTGATAAAAAGATTTTTAATTAGGTCTTTCTATGGTAATCTAAATGCCTTTAAAGGCACTGCATGAAGGAAAATAGTTTCTCACCAAGAATGCCTGTTCTGCAAGGTGTGACAGCTGAGTTTAGGTTTGGCTAGGCAAGGCATTATACAGTGCTGGCTACCCAGAGATTTCCCTGGCAGGGACGGTTCTGTGTTACACACGTCCTAGAATGCAAGTAGAAATAATAAATTCCTGCTCTTTCAGGCCCCTGCATGCACAGGCTGACCTCAGTAAGAAATGATAGCTGTTTAAATGCTGTTACTGGTTCAGTTTTGGAAATGCTTTGTAGTGGTTCTGACAAACCACTGAGCCAGCCCTTCAGCACAGGAGCTGTGGCAGGTCCCTCATCTTAAAATAATACATATGATATTGTAACCTAAGTACTTAGGTCTAAATGTGACTTTTTCTTACCCAGATCAGAGTGACAAATGTTCATGTGTGAACATGCTTGGTAATGTTCCCTTTTTGCTGTTTTGTTTGTGTCTCCAGGGTGGAGATCCATCAATTTATTACCCCAGGATGTGCTTCCACATCACATGTCCATGCACAGTGCATGTCCAAGGGAGGGCAGAGCCTGTGCTGTCCATTGCCACAAAAATGCAGTCACTCAGCCTGTTGGATGACAAAGACAACACAAATTTACTTGTTTGAGACAGAACTGTGTTTGATTTGGAATTTATTTTTTTTTTACCTTTGAAATAAAAATTGGAAAATCTTGATTTCACACAATTTCTGGAAGGATTAGTCTTGATGACAGCTATGAAAAAGTAAAAGCAAATAATCTTGATCCAGATGAATAAGAGAGTGTCTTCCTTCCTTATGCTGTGTGTTAGTCAAGGCAAAATAATTTACTCATCTAAATGATAAAGTGATTCATATGTATTTATTGCCATACATAATGCCATTCTGCATGTTTGGTGGTTTATTTTTAATTAATGCATGTAAAGCTTGAATTGAAATTTTTGATGCAAAATCTTTAGTCACTGATTATATTCGATAGCTTATTCAACAGATAGAGATTGAATATTTTTAGAGCATCTTTAATATAGTTTAACAACCTACCTTTTCCAGCAGAGGTATCTTTCTATCTGTCTCAGGTAAAATGGAAAACTGCCTTGGCAAATACCATCTTGTAGTGAATAGAAAAGAAAGCTAATGATAAAGAAAACTAGTTGTCTTGGGTAAAGTCAAAAATTCAGTGAGTGCTGATGGACACTACTTTCTTTTTTTTTTTTTATAACAAGTGTTTGACTCGCATTCTAATCCCTAAATTGCACTCAGATTGCATGTGTTGGCCTGAGTGTTTAGTTTACACTTTTGAAATTAATCCCCTGCTCATTCCCTCTGCTGCAGTATAGATAAAATAGTGCAGCAAGCAAAACTAATATCTTCTAAGTGACTCTGTACTGAAAAATGCTTTCCAGATGCTGATGGTGTTCAGTTCATCAGCTATTCCAAAATCAAGCCCCAAAACTTGTCCAGTGTGTCTACTAAGTCCTTAATCCAGCTTTCTGTTCTCTGTGCTCCTATTGCATTTCATTAATTTCTAAGTTGGACAAAGCACAACATATTAATGGTAATTTTACATTTTTACTGTGCTTTAGCTGTTTTCATAGTCACTAAAGGTAACTTCAAACGCCTCAGTAGGTCAGGATATGATGACAACTTGTTTTCAGTGCTCTCTACCAAAATATTTTTAAATTGCCAAAGAAAAAAATTTCCTTCCGCCCAAATATATTTTTATAAAATAGGAAGTGCCTTTAAAAGCAGATGTTTGCTAAAAAAAAAATCCAACAAAATAGAATTTCATAATCAGATACTTTTTAGACAGTTGCAAACATATGGTCTTTGTTATGATAATAATACAATCTCAAAAAAGCTGGTGTAACTTAAGACAAATGAGTTTTTGTTGCTAACAGTATATGAAATACTTACTTGTGTGCTTTTAGTAGCACAAAGTAGCTCCTGCTAAAGTCAGTAGTGAAATGCAGTTCAGTTAGGCAAGATCAAAGCCTGAAGGAATACACAATTTCCTTGTAACTTGTGATGCTCTTCATAAAACATTCAATTTTCACCTTTGTAGATAGTAGAAGCTCCTGAGAGAGAGCTTTGTTCCAGCATCAGGAGCACACTGCACTGTCTCTGGTTGCAAACCTACTTTAATCTGGAGGTGACAAACAGGAGAGATTAATGGCTTCAATTTGGGCACGCAGAGCCACATGGATTCTTTAACAAAGGCAGAACATGATTGCCTGGGATTTGAGAAAGAAAATATTGACTTGGTTCATGAGTATAAAGTATACATTATTATATAGCTTCAGATATTTTTAACATCACCATAGAGATGGGAATGCTCTGTACACTACAGTGCCATATCAGCAAAACTGTTAAGTGTATGTTTAGGGAAATTTTGTGAACTTCAGTGGCAGCAGACAATTCACTAAAGGTGTAGATAAACAGAGGGGTTAGGCAGCTGTTTAAACTTTGGACTAGTTGTTACATCATTGTTTTTACAAGAAGACAGTCAAGACACAGAGAGCCTGAGTGATTTCTCCAACAGTTTCCAAGAAGTCTGGGGATAAGAAAGAAGTTGAAACAAATTTTCTTGTGCTTTATACCTCAGATTAGACTCAAGATTGACCTACAGAATCACCTTAAAATGAAGATGAATGTCAACATTGCTATTTGTTGGTACAAATCCTGGTAGAATGGGAAAAAATTCCAGTCTTTGTACCACTAGGGGCTTTTACTAAACATCTTTTTAGACTGATGTTTTGCATAAGATATTTTAGGCTAGTTTTATCAATGAAAGTGAGGGAAACTTTTAACACAAAAATAAATTTTACAAGTTTCAGTCATCCCTTTGATACATCTATGTATATTTTTCCTTGTCCTTGTGTTGTTTTTAGAGACTATTTGACCCTTTTCTGCAAACGGCGAGAAAGGCTAGGATTTTAAGGGAGCTTGCAGAAATTATGTTGACAGATTTTAATTGCTAGCCAGTGTGCTGTCCTCTTTGATAAAACCTTTTCTTAAGTCAATTAAAATAAAAGGCTTAGAACACAGGAGGGTGCAAAGAGGTGAGAAGAAATGATGTATGGTCATATTAGCTAGAGAGGTGTAATATTCATTTGTAAAGACACAAGGGAATTCAAAGATGATGGGGCCAAAAAAAACCTCCTCTCATCTTCCTGTTATGCTGGGAGCATAGGAAATTTTTTCCTTGGTGGTTGCTGTGAGTGTTACAAGAAAATGCAGTTAAGACTGTCTGAAGATTAACTTGTGACGTGTGAGACTGAAACCAAGAAACACTAAGAACCATTCAGGCCTCTGTGATGGTGTGGCATACTCAGCACTTTTATAAAACCAGGCCATTTAATTATAGCTGGGAGGTTAGAGAAGGTGAGTTTTAAAATTCTTAGCCAAAAGCCTTAAAATATCAAAGGGAAGTAAGTCTAAAAGTTAAAAGTGTGAAGTTGACATATGGTGCAATGATTCTTGGGTTGGTGTCAATGATGCAGGTTGATTGGAATTAAATAGAACTCTAACAATACTGGGAAACCAGGTGGATGGGCCCAATGTAATCAGCTTCTTCCCTCTGCAGTCTCGACTGGATATCTTTGAAATAATCTTTGTTTCTGTTGGAAAATGGCTGTGGACTAACAAAATTTTTTATTGGAGTTGTGAGGGCCAATCTTTCCTATTCTGTCTACAGACTGCAGTTGAAACAATGAGAAAGAAAAGGCCAAATGCAGGAGATAAAAAAGCTCTTTGTTAGCTAAATCACCAACAATGAGAAATCAAAGCTAAAAAACCAACAAAGCAACAAAAGAAACCCCCAAATGCAACTGACCATATGATGATAGAGCTTTTTAGTCCAAGAATCCTTAAGCTGTCTGCTCTGTGAGACTCCAAGGCAAAAACAGATTCTGCATTTGTGTCAAGACTGCAGTGATGGAGTATTCTTACAGTGGATTTAGTTCATCCCCATCAGTTCTTCCACTGATACTGGTGGAGGTTTTTATAATGCAAGGCTTTGAGGCACTATACTTTGAAGCTCAATTCCCCTCCTTCCTGAAGATAGAATAGTAATCCTGCTGCCTTTGGGAGAAGAAGTTGGCTCGGAGAAGAATTATATTAGCATGAAATATTAAAAAATATAAAAATAAAGAAGAGACTTGCTTGAGAGAGAGCAATGAACACTCATTTGCTGTCTCATGGAGACATTTTGTGACTTTGTGGAAGATCTCCATATGACTTACATGCTGCTGAAGTCTCACTTGAGGGCCTGCTGTTTTGTCTCTTTTGCTTGAATGATTCCTTAGAATGAGAATTCTTTGCCCGTCCTGCACCTGAAGCAATTAAAACTCGATAGAACTATCATGTTTTTCTGATCTGTGCTCATGTGTGCCCTCTCAGGCAGTTTGTGCAGCGTTAATGGAGGCAACACAGAGTAAAACTATATTTTCTGGCTGAAATTCTTACAGGAGCTAAGTCTGTACTTTGATGAGAAACCAGAAAAAGAAAAGACAAAAATTACCTCAGTTCCCCAGTACTTCTCTCCATGCCTAACCTCCTTCATGTCACCATCCTGGTTGTGTGAGCAGCTTTCATCCAGCCTTGGATTCAGGAGCAATGTCTTCTCTTGTCTACAGAAGAGCTGTCAAGGAAATATCTAAACGTGTGTTGATCTGTTATGAACTTGTGGCAGACTGCTGGCAAGCAAAATTCTAGTTGTGAAAGTCATTGACTCTTAAAAAGAACCTATTAAGTACAGGAAAATAAAAAGCAAATTGAAGATGTCTCTGTGTTTAATGTTGCATTAGCTGGATAACTTCTTCCGAATGTTCTTCTTTTTGAAATATTGTGGAGATCTAAATAATCTGCAAATCTGGCCAAGAACTCTAGCTTCTACAAGATGCTAATAAATTGGCCAACCATTGTATAAAATATACATTAGTCTTAGGATCTCATGAAGAAGTTTAATTGTGTGCTAAACTGAAAACAGAAAATAAACAGCAAGTTTAAATAGTGTTGTCATAATACATTACATTACATACTCTAGTATTTAGAGATAAGTGCTTTTGGTAAAGGAGAGGAAATGAGATAAATGTAACATCATGAGTATAGTACATATGAATTTCATAGGCTATTAATCTTTAATCTTTAGAGTTCCTATTTAAGCCTACAAATACATTAATCCAGGCATCAGCTCCTCTCTGCTATCTTGATCATGCAGGTCACAGATGTTGCTATAGTAACCTTGCATTTACCAATGCAAAGACAGTGAAGGATCTGGCTATCTAGATAAATAAAATAATTGAGAGGTGCTTGCCACAGCATTCTGCTTAATGTAATGCTTAGGTCCATTGAATGAGCACTTGGTCCTGCATGGGTTAGGGCCTTGGCTTGAGGAGTATGAGAGAGGCTGGCACTTGAAGCCAATTTCCTGTGAAGCAGTTAGCAGTTAGAGAGATGCTCTTCACTGGGAAGGCCCATGGTTTGTGTCACAGATGATGTTCCTTTGTTCCTGTCACGTTGTCAACAGACAGACTGCTACAGAGCCTGCGCTCTGGACACAAATGTTGTTTAGATGTTTTGAAAACCAAGAAAAGGTGTTCTCTGTGAAGCTGAGGTGAGCCTATGTTGTTGAATGCAGTTGTTGAAGACACAGCACAGTGCTAGTGGGGATCAGACACTTTGTCTTACAGGAGAAACAACCTGATGGCAGAGGTTTGTTACAGGCATCATTAAATGCTAGTGCTGGTCTCGCATGGGAACCTGTCTTGATGACAAAGGAATGAGAAATTTCAAGCAGCAAAATTCTGAATCAGATTGGCCTGTGAGTTGAATATTTCTGATGGTTACTCCATGAGCCTGAGCCCTCAGTGAAGCTTTGCAGTATTTTGGTATGAAGAGGACCCATGTGAACTCTACAGGTGGGAAAATCCTAACTTGTGTACCTTTTTTGTACAGTGAGGAAGCTTCCTGTGAGAGTTGTTTGCTTTTACCATACCTCTGAGTATTCAGAATGCACTTCCTTCTTGTAGGAAGTTTGGCTCTTTTGTTTTGTTTTGTTTTGTTTTATTTTAATTAAGTATGGCCACTGGATTCAAAAGTAATGCAGGAATGCAGATAAATAGAAGTAATAGTGAGTGTAGACTATTAATGGAGTAATAATGATTACTCCATTTTCATTGGAAACCAAGCCTAAAAATATTCCTGTAGCCACAGTTCATCTGTGCTACCAATGGAATTTGCTGGCTATGCCTGTAAAATACCACTTGAGCCCAAACCAGTGAAATAAGGGAAGAGTTAAAATTCTAGTCTCCTGTGAGCCTTTGTTCAGCCTTCAGTCCTACAAAGGACATTCTCATTGCTTTAGAAGGGTCCCAACTCTTTTCCTTTTTGTCTGGCTGAAAAGGCAGATCAGTTTTGCTGCTTGCTTTATTGAGACTGTCAGCCTGCTCCTGCCGAGAGGCTGCTGCTGGCCGGGCAGCTTTCTGCAGGGGAACAAGGGAAAGAAAGATTCTGCATCAGAAATTCTACTTGTGTTGCTTTCCTTGCCTCCTTCCCAGCACAAAGGTGGTTTTGTTTGTGCTCAAGAACCAACTAAAAAGTTTGGCCGTGAAATGAGCTCTCCTCTGGAGAAAGGGGAAGGGGTGGAACATGTAGCACACAGCTTCAGACACAAACTTGTACCCACTCCCTCCTCCAGGTCACAGGCTAGAGATTGCTGTTGCCTTAGCTGGCTGTTGTGTTACTTCACACGGCTGCAGGGCAGCTCATGAGACAGCAGTTGCTGGTTTGAATCCTTGAAGAAGTAATTTAGTAAGTTGGAGTATTTTATTCTTATTCTGTGATGTAATTAGATAGGAGAAAACGTAAAAAAAAATAGTGCTTCCCCCTTGTTGGTGGGACACAGGGAATATTTGGGTATTTTTAATTTGCTCACATTGGTATTTTTTTCAATTCAGAGTATTTGGTGCTGCCAAAAGTGGGAGAGAAGAAAAGCACTTCCCTTGCAGCTGACACCCACTTAGGCTTCTCAATGTGGGCATTACTTCAGTAGAGTAAATAATGTTAGATTCATGGAAATAAAAATTCTCCCAATAGTTCCCACTGGTGTACACCCCGGTGTACACTCATATAGTGTATAGTGTGTCAACCTCTGCTGATAAAATGGGTTCTGCCCCTGAAAAGATCTCCCCCATGCTGCTTGTTTCTTGTGTAACCAAGGGTTTGCAGGATTAGGGAAGTATCCACGTTGTTTTTCTTCCTGTCAGAGATTAGGGAGTTTTTTGTGTGTTAGTTTTACGAGAATGAAGCCTTGCACAAAGCACTGCTGAGATAACTCATTTCAGGGTTTAGGCTCCAGTGATATGAGGATAGATATGGCCCCAACATCCACGGCAGTTGGGCACTAAATCAGATGGGTAACTGAATGTCCAACTCTGTGCTTAAATCCCTTGGGCAATGATAGAGGAAGCTTGAAGGAATTTGTTTATTTCCTTTTGCTTCTGCGAAAGTGGGTGGTTTACATATTTTGAAGTGAAGACAGAATGTGTAATGCCTCCATAAGAAATGTTAGTGAAGTGAGGGTGCCTAGAAGTTGCCCAGTGTCATTCTTTATGGGCTTGGTGCCCTTTTTCAGTCTCATGTCTATGGAATTTGCAGGATAATCAGCCACATAATCCCAATGGCTTGGTGTGTTCAAGCAAAGGTGTAGGATACAGAATGTCTGCATAGGTAGCTGAGACAATCTACTTCTGGCTTTTTGTCAAAAAAAGGCTCAGAGACCTGACCTTTGAACCTGGTGTCTAATACTGCAAGTTAAATGCTGGCTTGGGGATGACTGGAGAGAAAGCTCAGTCGTTCTGTTCCTCATTGCAGCCTGTGCACAGATGTGAGAAGTGGAAGAAGCTGTGGTCTGGGGAGCTGCTTTCCATCTGAGGAACATACCAGTTAGACTGGTTCATCCCAGGGCTGCTGCTGAATCTTCATAAAACATCACATAAAAATCTATTTATAATGGAGTGAGGAAGGGTGGGAAGAAATAAAGTGTGAACAAACCATTTTATTTAAAAATTAGTTCATGCTTTCAGCGAAGTTCTGGTTTTCTCTGTGAGCTTGCCAACATCCCTTAATTCATATCACTTAGAATAAAATGACTTCTGGGTGTAAGGAAGATTTGAATTGTCTTTTCTGTATCACTAAATAATGATTGCTTGGGGAGATAGGAAATGTAAATTGAAAATGAATGAGGTATAGCTGGTAATATGTTAGATGCATTATCTCCAACCTGAGACCTTCAGTCAGAAAAGAAGGTCATCTGTAATGGTTAAAGAGCACTGCAGCAGGTGCTTACATTTTAATTTTTCCTCTTTTTTTGAGTTGATTTTTTTGCTCATAACCACTGCAACACTCTTCTGAGGAAGCATGTGCCATGACTTCTTAGATTGCCTAAATTACATTCTTTTGTGGTATTTTATGAGACAGAGGATGCTGGAGATCTGTACTTTGCTGAATGACTGATCTTCACTATTTTTCTGGAAATGTGAGATTTTCCCCTTTGCTTTCTTTTTCTGAAAAATCTCACCTTGTACAATTTGTATCTGAACAATTCAAACCATGAGAATATTAAGCCTCATTTTGTGTTCCTGGATTGGAATTGATTTTTCTTTTCTTCTAGATAAGTCATTACAACTCACCTTAAATTACACTGAGTTGGGCTACAGTGTAGAGGAGGTACTAAGTGGTCCCATGAAGTACCCCTTGTGCTTTGCTGAATGGCAGAGGACATGTTTCTTAAACCTGAGCCTCATTTTTAACATTTAGAAAACAAGGCTGGTATTACTGATGGTAACAGTGAATAATGTAGTGAATTCTGATCATCTGGGGCAAGATTTACTGGACAGATGTGCTGGATGGAGTATGGCCTGCCTCAAATTGCCCTCCCAATATTCCCAATGAGAACAGCAAACTGAAAGCAGATGGAGACTTCTCTCTCTTGCTGAAGTGAAGTGAGATTGGTTGCAGTGGCTGTCCTTGTAAACCTCCTGGTCTGTCTTCCCGTGGAGAAAGAGGGAATCTTTGAAGCCTTGTGTCTCCTGGGGCTGCAGCAGCTTGGCACTTCTGAAGTTAGTGGCATTAACCATCCACCAATGAAGTGCATAAGCAACAGTGGGATTTGCTATTTAATTGAACTCTGCTTTTCTAGCTGTTAATTATACTCCTTGTATGGTTTTTCATGTTTAGCTGTATCATTACACTTAACAGAATGTTTGTTGTTACCTGCTGTGATTTTGAATAATTCACAGTATTAACATGCAATTAGGGACCATCATAAGTTCTCCCTGGAGAAAACCAAAAGTTGCTTTGCTGGTTTTGTGTATTTGAATATGAGTTGAAGGCAGGTTCTGCCTTCTGTGGTCCTTTATCAGAAAGAAAATTTTGAATCAGCCAGTAAAATTAAAGTACACATCTCAAGAGTATATTTGCTTAGTATATTTGAAATATTTTTATGAAATTACTTGCTAAGCTGGAGATAACCGAAGTAAATCAGCCCTGGACCTCTGTAAACAGCAGTGTGTTGTACTTTCAGTTAATTGCTTCCACAGACGTAGTCAGTGACAACATTGTGTTTATCCTATGGCACTGTTACTGCAGCTCTCAATTTCATTTCGTTTCCTTTTCTTAATGGATGGGTTTAGCAAATCTAAAAAGAAAATCATATTTTCCCATCATGACAGGGATTTTTTTACATGGGTTTTGTGGGTTGCCCTAGAAACAAGAAAAATAAGCGTCACGCCAGCCATTGTTGTTTTGGTTTCTTTGGTTCCATTGTAATACTAGATAAATCATGTGGCTGGGGAGTCCAGCTGATAGTTGACACTGGCAGGTGGCTTCTGAACAAAGATAGGTGTCGCATATTTCTTTTGATGAGAAGAAGGTCAGTGGGAATATTACATGGTGAAAAGTCTCCCTCAGCCTGGCACGTGTTCTGGAGTGGCTGCTCTCTGCCACTGTCTGTGCTTCATTGCTGTCCCAGGTTTGCATTGCCTTCATGCAGTCTGTGTCAGCCCAGATCTTTCACAGTGCAAGGATAAAATCTCTCTGCTATCTCCACAGTGAGATATTTTCTCATTTTTCCAAATGATGAAAACCCTGGAACTCTGAAAGTGAAGCAGACCTGGTTAATGTTAATACAAAGACCATTGCCAAAGGTCAACTGCCTTCTAAATATGCAGATTGTTCCCTCACTCACTACAAGTTCTCAATCTGCTTAATATATGCACAGTCAGGGACAAGCTGGAAATATAATGCTAAAAGCAGACGCTTGGAACTATTGCTCTTGCTTCTCTTCAGCTTATGCAACTGTTTGCAGTAGCTTGTTGCCAACACAACTGTTGTGTCCTAGTACTTCGGGCTTCATCTTGTAAGTCTCCTGAATATGCTGTTCCTGTTACAACACTTTGAACAGATCCATGTGAGGAGGTTTTGCAAGATCAAGTCATTAACTGAAAGCCACAAATACATCACCACCTGCTTAATTCATCAGTCTAGAATTCATCAGGCTAGAACTCTGAGCTAGCTCATGAAGCCAGCTGGACTCCTGGCTGAAAAACCAAAACCCTGGTAACCAAACATTTTGACCATCAGAAGCCTGGACCTCAAACCCAGATAGGTCATTCCATCTTCTCCCCTTGCAAATCACTGAAGTTCATTCTTTCAGAGGTTTTCCAATGGGTCTTGCTGACCTTTCAATTGCAGTTTTATGTCCATTGATAGCTGTTCTCATCTGCCTATTCCATCTGCAACTGCAGCCATCTCTCTGCAGATGGACCCAGAAAATCTCTGACAATAAATAACATTCTTGCTCCACAAGCATTTAAGTCGATTGAAGGTGATGAGGTGATCCAGGAAATTGCTGCTCTCATAAATTCCTGTGTCTGTGCTTGAGGCACAGTGTAATCTCTGATAATTGTCTGCCACTGTTGATCTCCAAGAACCCCTTATAAAATTATAGCCTAATGCTTTAACAAAGTGTAGGAGGGAAGGATGCATTTTATTTAAATTTAGTCAGGAAGTCTTTGAAACTAATTGCTTAAAGTGAGTGAGGAAAGCTGATGGAGTATGATAGACATACAATTTTTTTTCTGCTTTTAGAATAGACAGTATTGATTAAATGGGCTTAGTATAGCACTGCATATATTAACTAAGCATCAAATTGCTCAGTGGATGAACCTGCTCCTCTGTGCATGAACTAAACAGGCCATGCTCTGGATGTTATTACAGATGTGGAATTAGGGAGTTTTGGAGTTATACTTCTGCACAGAAAACCATTGTTTTTGGTGAACTTGGTATTGGATTATTGTCCTGGCCTAGTGTCAATATTTTATTTGTAAAAATGGAATTAGACCAAAAAAAAAAGTGTGAAGTCATATCTGAAGAAGAGACCATTTATTCTGAAAAGTCTCAGACTTGGGAGTAATGGGAGGGAAATCCTCCTTCATATGTGCTCCTCAGCATTGGTACCCCTGAGAGGTGTCAAAGGCTTGTCTGTCAGTCAGCCTGCTGGTTTACGTGCCAAGTCCTGTTTCTGGTTTGAGCTTGTTAGATGCACTGACTTGTCTGTTGGAACAGCCTCTGATCTTTCTTTAGGGCCATTCTGGGCACATCCACCATTCTGCAGGCATGGGCTGCACTCCTTGTTCCTGGTAGATCACCTTGCATTGATTGAATATGAATATAACCATATTTGCATCTTTATAGAAAGTCAGTGATTTCATTTCCACACTAGCTGGAGGCTAGAGTTACAAGCTAGAGTTATGTGCTTGATCTAGACCTGGGATATGCATAGATGTCTACATGTATTTGATAGCTGAATAAAGCACATCACTGTGCCTGCTGCAGTAGGCCAAATTTGCTGTCCCCAAGTATGTATGAGTGTGTCATGGATCTGTGCATGCTTCCACTCAGCATGAGAGCTGGGCACTTGCTGTTGACTTGTGTTCTGTTCCCTGCAAGACACTTTGACCTAGTTTTAATGGAGAGAAGATTTTTACAGCATCTGAGACTGGATAGACTGTTCCATGCTGTGCCCTGTGGACATACATGTGTGCATGCCTGACCACTTCCATGAGCATTTCACTGGGGTGACTGGTGCATGTGTGACAAAATGGGAAAGGTCAAAGGAAAATGCAGAGCAAGAAGCAGCTGCAAGAATATGTGCTGGAGTGAACTCACAAGATAACAACTAATTTTTTAAAAGATTGTATTAAAATGCAAGTAATATGAATTAAATCAAAATACCTTCTTTCCAGAAACAAAACTAACTTGAATGGATGAGCACTAGTGNAAAAAAAAAAAAAAAAAGACCTCCTGAAAATGATCCAGTGTGTCTGTTCAGAAGAACCCTGTGTGGAATATGCTACGATTACAGGTCTTTGGAAAAGTTGGTCTTTGGAAGACTGTGATTTCAGTGGATCCCCCTTAACAGGAAAAAAAGATGGATATGAGCCTTTGATGAACAATGCACAAGGTTAGGTAGCAGTCACAGCATGTTCTGTCTTACTTATGTGGGACAGGGAGCCAGATGCATCACTGTTACATAAGCCTGCTGACCTGCATATAGAGCTTTGTGGTAATAGGAGTTTCAGAAAAACAAATCCTATTCAATTTAGCTTACACAAAGATAGAGAATCCAGGTATGTTTACAATGGGAAACTCCACAAAACATGTTATTCCCTAAGGGGCTTGGTTTTTAAATTTAAATTGGGAGGGCTCACATACTTGGGACAAAGAGGATGGGAGAGGAGGCAGTAAATATGATGCAAGATCAGTCTGCTGACTAATGCTACAGTCTGTATATTTGGGGAATGGGACCACAAGATGTGTTGTACCAGCCATAACAGCCTATTATTCAAGTGGTGCAGCATGAAAAAAGTTCATGCCAATTTGCAGAGGATTTTGATGGATCTGTTTAATTTTATTGTATTCTGATTTGGAATTAAAATTAGTATTTTTTTCTGTTCTTAGGGAATAAAATAGAATATTTTCAGTTGGAAGGGACCTATGACAATCATCTAGTCTGAAGGTAATGATATCTAGAACTAGAGACATCAGGCTCTGGGGTCTCCAGCTTGAGGAATTCTGTCTGGATCCTCTGGCTGCCTAGGGTGCCAAGGAGTTACATATTTCCAGAGCTTCCAGGCTCTTGCTTCTTTTCTTTCTGCCTGGTGAGCTAACAGAGAGCTGGCAGCCTTGTAGTTGATGGGCAGAGATACTCTGCTCTGAGTTTCTTGGCATCCTGCCTAATGAGATCTGTAGAGGAGCCAGCAGCTTAGGAGCTCTGCAATCTCTGAGATAATCCTGGAGCAATAACTTCTTTCTAACTCCCACTCTCTGTCAACTTGTCAGGAATACACTTGAAGAACAGGGAAGAGGACCTGGCAGGAAATTGGGTGTGATTTCTGCAGTGTCATCAAAGTCAAATGTGCCATTAAAAATATTTCTGACCACTCTTAGTAACCCCATGCAGAAATCCTAATGTGTCAGCACCTGATCCTGCAGGTCCTGCATCCCTTTGCTGCGGATATCGTGGGTACAAAGCTCAGTGAGGCAGAAAAGAGGACACAGAAATATTTACACCATTGCAGTATCTTTGAAGTTGAGATGTGGGTCACCTGCAGCTCTTCACACAGCAGTAGCCTGCCTGCTGTCAGATGGCCTACAAACCCCAGTTGTCCTGAAGGTATTGGAAGATGTGATTACTGCAGGAGGGCTCTTGACTGACACAGTGGCTAGAATGATGGTGCTGGCAAAGTAGATGAAATACATGTTGGTATCCTGTTTTTTCCCTTCTTCCCATGCTTGCTTTAAGATTGACCCAGAGATCTGTGTCTGAGTAGAGATACTGGTCCAAACAGTGTGCACAGGAGAATTTTCTGGGCACACATGGGCCCCAAGCGTGTACTCAAAATTCAGTAGATATTGCCAATGTGAGTTATAGCATCCTAAAGGTTGCTGTAATTTATATTTATAATCTATAGCTACAGAGTGATGTTGTAGCAGCTGGGGAACCCTGGAAGGTGAGCATCCTCTTGCTTTTCCTAGGCATAGTGCTGGAGGATGATGGGTCCTGTGACTTGCTGTCATGACTGTGGCCCCTGCAGGGTGAATTAGATGCAATGCAAAATTGCCCAAATGACAGAGAGAATCTGGGCCACTGTGTTCATCTTGTCTGATTTCCAAATTTTTCAATGCTCAGGGGGACAGCATTATAGCAAAGTTTGAATTCCTGCTATGTAGGTCATATGCTGCATGCTGAATCCTCCATCACAGGGATAAAGCTGGACCAGGGAAACTTGATTTGCATCTGTAAATATCAATAGGAGTAGCAGATGTTTTTCTTTTACTGAATAATTTCCAAGGAGTTTAATTTGTGATAAAACCATCTAGGCTTTTACTGTTGGTGGTACATTAAAATACGTTGCAGTAACTGCAACTTGACTGCAATGTGTTGCAGTTATTAAACTCTGCAGTCTTTAGATTTCTATGGCTGGGCAAGATTCACTGTTGGTCTGGAGGCTTTGGAAGTGACAAGTGGTGTGTCTGGCTCTGCCACGAGGTGTTCAAAGGTACCATCACCCCCTTGATCCTGGAACCACAGCTGTGCATCCTCTGTGTGTGTCTGACAGGGCTGTGCAGGCTGACACACGAATCTGCAGTGGGCTCATCTGGGAACAGAAAGCCTACAATTTGCTCACAGACTTGTAGTGATACTGCTTTGATTACTATTAAAAAAAATAAAATCTGGCCTACTCTAGCAGTTATTCTGGCATTTGTCAGGACTTTATAAAGATCAGGCAAGAAAAACAAAGCAAAACAGTAATGTTCAAATATTTGTGTCTTCCTAAGGTTTTGCTATGGGGTGCAGAGCATCTAGAAATCTTCTCCTTCAGATGCTGCTTAATCTGCTCTGAATGCATGTACATCATTATTCCCTGCATGGTTGGAGAGGCTGTGAGATTAAAGATGCTTTGCTGAAATGTTTCTGAAGCTGTTTCTTAGGCTGATAGCAGCAAGGCAGACCTGCTGATCAGTTACTCCTATGACTGTGCATTTTAGGGGAAGATACTTCTTTGTTACTGCTGCAGCTCTGTAGCAATTAAAAAAAATGTGTCTAAGGAGGAGGCAATAACTCTGAAAGAGTCTTTGATGACTAAACATTATACTTTAAATATGCAGTGTTGCTGCTGATTTTTCCAGTCTCCTGTGAGTCATAAAATCTTGTCTCATATTAAGTGAGCTATTCTTAATGACCTTGACTGAAAAAAAACCCAACTCCTGTGACTTCTCCTAAGTCAAATAATTTAAATAAATGGTTTTCTGTAGGATATTTGCAGTGCTTTTCAGAACATTAAAATTCTTGAAGGACAATGGGCAGGTCTGTATTTGCAGGCATCCCTGGTGTCTCCAGGGCAAAGCCCCTCTGGCCCAAAGGGTGCTGTGCCCTAGATGAATACAACCCTTGGTCTTGTGTGCAGCTGTTGCCATGCAGATGTGAATAGAACTGCCTGGCAGGGTTATCCAGGAAGGAGGTAGCATGTTCCAGAGACTGAAGGGCTCCAACAGCCTCCACTTCCAAGGGCCTTATTTTGTCCTGCTCACAATTTGTGCTCTTCAATCACAACAGCTCTTTCGTGTGGCTGTACTTACAAGGTTCATGGCTGCTACCTATTGCAAATATATCTGTTCCAGTGGTGTTCTACAGCTGCTCTGTGAGCATGATACTGCACATTGCCAGCAGAATCTAATCATGATGATTTCTGTGTTAAGGGTGCCTCCCTGAGAAACAGGAAGGGGAAAGGTTTGGAATTAACCAAGTTGAACACACTTTTATTGCCTTTTTTGCAAGGGAGGGAAGCTGTGGGACTCTTGTGGTTCAACCTGTCTGTTACATTTTCAGCACTGGAAGGAACACCATGTTGTAACTGGAGCATTATAGTACTAAAGCACACAGTGAATTATATTCAATGTAAAGTATTTGTTGTGGGTTGTTCCTACTCTAGGTAATTTCTTGATAATGCTCACTTCTTTGACCTCAGCAAAACATGCACATGATGGAGATTTTCTTCATTTTTGGCTTGACAAGATTATCCTTCTGGAATTTGGTTTTTCATTGTACTGGGTTGCATTATTGGTGTGAGGTGCTGCTCAAAAGCAATGTGCCTGATACCTAGAAGGTACCACTCTGCCATGGTATTTAGACATGCCATGCTGTTACTGTCACTGTTAACTCATTTACATTAGCCTTTAAATCCGTTATGATTGTCTTAATGGGAGAAATGTAAATAACATTAAGTTCATGTGCATAATTTACCACAAAAAAGCACCTCTGTTTAATAAATGCTGTTAGGTTTTCAAGGCTAATAAAGGCTTGGAGCTGTCTAAATGAGGCAGTGCCATTATAGGAAAATCAAATCAGCAAAGTAAATGGAGTCCCGTGGAAGTTCCTTTGAATACAAAGGTGTTTTAATTGTTTCTTATTTTAAATTGGAATAAGGCCACTCTTTAATAAGGACTAGCACTGGGTGAAGACTATCTTAAAAAAAAATCCAGCTGGTTTTTCCTTTTTTGTGTGTGTGTTCCAACAGTCTGTGATCAGTCTTCAAGGTCTCCTAGTTTGTCATTTTAAATTTCTGAACTGCCACATATCAGCACGTTTCACCCTAAGCCTCTTGGCAAGCTAGCTATCCTTGGCTGCGTGTTGGAGATTTTGGGTTAGCAATTGATCTCAGAAGTGTGTATGTATGTTACTGCTGCCTGCCTGCAGAGTTGTGGAATGTTTGATGAGCTGGAGGCTAGACATCGGGGATCTTCTGTAAGCATTTGCATCTCAGAGCTGCAAAGGATTGCAGGGATATTGCTCTAGAAGACAGTTTTTGAAAGCAAATATATTATATATATATTGATAGGTCATTGACAGAAGAAATTAACTCCTAGAATGATGTTCAGCACAGCAGTGAGTTCAACTGTCCGTGGACATTTCTAAGATTCACATTTGCAAGTCCTCTTCCCTGTAGTTACCCAACCTTAATTAAGACTCCTAAGTTGTTCTTCTCCAAGCAGTATGAAAATGAGTGTCTGTGTGTGTGACATTTTTATGAAGAGCTCTGTAGCATTAAATAGCAGCACTGCTTGTATTGTTGTATATTGCCCATATTCTACTGTTAATGAAAATAATGTATTTTCCATAGAGTTAAGACAAGGCTCATTTAGCATTCATGAATTCATTTTTCCAGAATTACACCATTAGTTTCATAAGAAAGAAACTGACATAAAGCCAGAGAAATGATGTTGAATGAGGTCTATATATGTAACCTTTTCTAGTATTTAATACCTTTATTAAGCACAAGAATGTAGAAATACATAATATCATTTTCTAGGAGAAGAGAATATAATTTATTTGTGGTTTTCACTGTTCATGGTTGATTAGTTGGTTGTTGGGTTTTTTTCCCTTGGATGCAATTCCTTTCCTCTGAGATATAGGCAAGCTCTGTTGGCCATTGGTTATAACTGGGATCAATACATCTTCATTGAGAGTTTAATGAGATTCACACCTCTTGAGCTGCAAAATGAAACCATCAAGTAGAAATGCATTTTTGAAGCAGCAATTTGTGACTAAGAAGACTACATAGAATATTATTTGTTCTGTTTTTTTTTTTACTAAGCACAGAAATAAAATGTTTTTGCAAAGATCATGCTCTTAGTTATATAGTATTTCTTTACCAAACAGCTGAGAGATCCCATGTGTATTATGGCAAAATGCAGCTTGCAACCATTCCTTTCTTGTAATCGCTTTCTTTTTTTCCAGTTTTTCTATTTGCAAGTAATCAATTTTTTTCTAAATGAAGTTGTTTATATTTTAAAGCAAGATACTATAAGACACATATTAAACAATTTATGGTAGATAATTTTCTCTTAAAGTGTGTGCTTGCCATAGACACATTGATTTTCTGTAATTAATGAAATGATAAAATGACTGGTTGCTCATGATTATGTAAGTTAGACTATGTAAAGCATCTGTAATTTCCTTATAAAAAATTAAAGAATAGCACAAGCCCTCTTGCCTGGCATTGTCACTCATTTGTGCTACTGTAGCTCCTGCATGGTGATAGAAACTAGTGGAGCTTCAGTGGTTCTAAAGAAAGGATAATTTGTGACCCTTGATAAGGGCAGAGGCACAGCAGAGTATTTCTTTTATATTTACAGCAGAAACTCTTTTAAGGTGTTGCATAGGATCTTCAAATATTTTTTCTCAAATGGCAAAAATATGCAATTTTTTGCTGGATATAAAGAAGTTTTATTAATTCCTTGAATTTTGCAGTTTCTACACTTTAAATACCTCTAGTGCTACAAACCAATGGAAATATGGTGTTTCTGGCCCTGCACATCAGGGCTGAGGCACTGAGCAGCCACTGCTGACTTGAGATGTTTAACGCTGGGTTACACACTGGGGAAATGTCCTCAGTATGCATGGACTGATATTCTGAAGTCACACTTGAGCAGTTGGAAGTGCATGATGGTCCACCACCCAAACCCACTTCAGATATCAGGCATTATTTAAACATGTTTTTACAGTGGTATCACCATGTTTCATGTCTTCTTTCAGATTACCAAGATAAAATAATATCCTCCTTTGACTATCTCTGTCTTCTAAATGGAAAGGACTATTTAACTTCAAATCCTTTGTGAGCATTCATTACAGGTGGGCTCAATGATCCGAAAAGTCTTTTCTAATCTAAATGAGCACAGGCTCTCTCTGAAGATGCCACAGAGATTTTAGGATTGTGTGTACAGTCCTGTAACTCTTAGTTTTTCCTTCCAGATGTTGTTTATCTTTAAAGTGTTTGTATTGGCTCATTCCTTTCTGACTTTGGTGCACACTCTGAAAGTTTTAGCAAAGCTTTTACTGCTGTGCCTTCTTAATGGGAGGAAGATGACTTCCATCCACCTTTTGCTCTGCAGGACCCTGGCAGTGGGCACAGAGCTCTGCTCTCCAGGGAGCTGATTGGAGTGGAGGAGTCCAGCAGGACAGCTGTCTTTAGGAAGTGGTCAGAACTAGGTTTTTTCCCACCAGAATGAGCTCTCTGAGCTTCCTTAAAAATGGTAGTTTAGATACTTGAGGGAGCAGACCACTTGTCCTGTGAGAAGAGGCCAAGGGGTCTAGGCTGGTTCACCCTGGGGAAGAGCTGGCTTTGAGAGCACCTCATAACAGCCTTCCTAAAACTGTGGGGAAGCAACTGAGTGATCCAGAACCACAGAGAGAGCAGAGAGAGCCAGGCTCTTCACAGTGACGTACGGTGAGAGGGTCAGGCACAGTGGGCATGAGATGAAACAAGAGAAGTTCAGCCTGGATATAGGAAAAGCATTTCCCTCATGAGGGAAATCCCATGCCCCAGCAGTAGGGCAGGCTGCCCAGGAAGGCTGTGCATTCTCCATCCCAGAAGCTTTTCAAGCTTCAGTTAGGTAAACCCTGGGCAAACTGCTCTGACTTTGGAACTGACTCTGCTCTGAGTAGGTTGATCTAAATGACCTTCTGAGGTTCTTTCCTGTGGTCTTAAAATTTCCTGATACTTAGCACAGGATGAACAAGTACAGATGTGATGGACTGGGAGCAGCTAGAACAAAGAAATGCTGGTGGCTCCCAAAGGTGGTAAAAGATTGGAGAACATCAAGCGAGTGCATGAATATGGATCACTGATCTTTGTTATGCTGGAAATTATTTAGTCCTGGCTTAGAGAGCAGTGCACAGTCATCACTTTTATGCTTCAAGGTTTCCTTTGAGGTTCCAATGACACAGAGAAATCAGTTTTGTTTAATGACCTTCTACATTAGCAGTTTTTGTGTTGGTGACTAAAATTGATTTTGCTTGTGATGTGAAGGAGGACAAGCCCAGGCTCCGCATCGTTGCTCAACCGTGTGCTTTAGTCCTGCCAAAGAATGGGAGGCCAGCAAATTTCTGAGCATCAGAAATACCCGTGCTGAAACTCTTAGGCACAGTATTGATAAAGACTCAGCTGGTTTTTAATCTCTGTGATGCATGGTTGGAAACTGCACCTTTGTGCTTGAGCCCTGGAAATGCTTGGTCGATGTTTTTCTTTGGTAAAGTAACATCATGAAGACCTTTCTTATTTTCCTCAATGATTTCACAAGAGAGAATTCTTCCCTGACCAGAGTAATTACAAAACAATTCAGTGCTGGTTTATGTTCTGCACTTCTTAGTTAGATAAGTGGTATGAAAAAAAAGAGAAGGGTGGAGGATAAATTTGTCAGGGAAATAAAACTGCAAGGAGCACATGGTTTCATAAAGACTTCAGGTGGACAATGAAAGTAGGGGGTGAATAATTCACATTAAAAAGAGCAAGGGTAGACAAAGAGGATGAAAAGAATGAAAGAGAAAATGAAGAGTCTGACAAAATGAGACAGAATAATTGGCAGCTAATGTTTCAAGAAAAATATAATAAAAATTGAAGGAAATACTATGCAAATAATGACTTACATTTGTAAATGCTCTTAGTCTAGCAGTGCATGTTTGACAATTATTCTTTAACCCCAATTTTGGAAAATTAGAGAACTTACTTTAAGTTTAAATTGATGGATAACAAAAGTTATGATCACTAAAGTGCAATAAAATGTAAGTTCATTGAATTAATGAAGTTTGAATCAGATTTCCATTATTCTGGCCGCACCAGTCTTAAGTGATAGTTTTTTCTAGCATAGTTTTCCATGACAACTATCCCTGATACTTTAGGGACATTCTTTTTGAACAAGTCAATAAACTGACAACTGGTAACAGTGGGTAGCTCCTCTGCAACCAGTTAAGGAACTAAAATTGCAACCTCTCTTAAAAAGAGAGGTAGTATAGGTAAATAAAGGTAAATTTTAGGAGGACCTAGAGACTCACCCTCCTGATCCTCCCCAGAGCCTATGCACAGCAATAGGATCACAGAAAAGAGACTTCATGTATGACTAGAAGAGACAGGGAAATATTTCAGACTATCCCAAATACAAGGCCAGCTCTGCTGGTACTAAGTCATATTTCTCTTTGTAATGTTAATTAGAAATGAAGAAGTACCTCATGTCCTGAAAAATCTTTGGAAGGTGTGGATGGCAAAGGCAGAAAGTGTGTTCTGTTGGGTGTTGTTTTGATTGCACTTAGGCTACAAAGATATTAATCATAAAGAAGATGATCTATGGAGACTCCAGTAGTGTTCCCTTTCTTTGCCTGGAGAGAAGAATGAACTGCAATGGATTTTCTGTTTGCAGTACAGCCTGGACTTTCCTAGATGATGCAAAGAGATGGAATTCCAAAACCAATTTTGTTGGGATGCACCTATGGCAGAAGCAGAATTAATGTATAATGTCTTACGAAGGCTGCAGAAAGCTCCTGGTGTTGTTTTGAGTGAAAAGCAAGTCTGAACATTTATCAGCTTCTGATCCAAGATGGGGAGCTGAACTAGGGAGCATGCAAGGGCTCTAAATGCCTCTCATCAGTAGGAATCCTTGATGTCCTCCTGCCCAGCTGACACTCTCCTGGATCAGTGACTGACTCTTGCATATCTCACTGGTTTTATGTCCTACAATAATCCATCTCCAAAAATAATCACCTCCCCTTTATTACTTTGCCTTGCTCTGCAGGATTTTTCTTCAGTTCTGTTCTTCATGCTTGGAAAAATCTTTCTGTCCTGAAGTATAAGCCATAAAGGCTCTTTTCTTTCCCGCTTTTTATTTTTTCTCTTTTGAGGGGCATGTTGGTGACTGGGATGCATTTTAGTAATGACAATTAATTACTGTCACCAGCCATTTATTATAATAGTAATTGCAATATAATATTCTTAACAAAATTCTCTATGCCATTGTAATTTCCTGTACTCCTGATGTACTAAGATGTGTATTTCTCCAGTAGATATCAAGTTTTAGCCAGAGTTAAGTATGCAGGTAGTGCATAACTGGTGATATTTAACACTAATAATGACAGCCTCACTGGAAATTGTAAAGCCTGATAAAATGTTTTGCAGGCTTTGAAACTTAATAGCTGAGGAAGGACACAAATGTTGAGTATTTTTCTGAGAAGAGTCCTAGAAATAGGACTTACTTGGAAAGTTGGATTTGTGATGGCTGTCATCCCATGAGTTGAATTTTATCCATGAGACTTCTGTAGATCCCTGCTAAGTGGGTTATGGAATGGTGTTGGAAAGATGGCAGGGAATGTTTATTTCCATACTGATGAATGGAAGTTTGTCTTGTGTACAAGAAGGACTAGCAAAAGGGAAAAGCATGGAATATGCTTTTCACCTAGATCAGTAAATCGTGGGAGAATGTCTCAACATGTTTTGGACAGGTCAGTTTCTACAATGTGCTACCATTATGCTATGTTTATACGGAAGGACCTAGGCAAACTGCTTCCCAAATGCTTTATTTTCACCTTGGATGAATAATAATTAATTCCTTAAATTGTGAAAATACAGATACTTACCTTATGCTTTTGTCTTTTTTTTTTTCCTTCCTTTTTTTTTCTCCTCCTTCCTCTTGTCCAGGGAAGAAGGTACCAGTCACACAGAAGAAGCAGTAGAGCTCTGAAGGACAGATGGAATGTGGTTTGGCCTGAAGGTGACTGCAGTTGCTCCGTTATGGGAAAAAGTGAGAAGTTGCACTAAGTTACCATCTACACCATTTTAGCCACCTGCTGTCATGGAAGCTGGCCATGCATGCCAACCCAATGTATGGTTTGAGTCAGAGTTTTGTTTTGTTTTCTTGGGATCTCAGCATTTGCATTTTAAAGCAACTACCAAGTTAAGCACAATCTCCATCTTCATAGGTCTGCTTATGTGGATATGTGGTGTCTTCAGCCTTGTGTGGCTTTGAGCACTCCTGAAAGAGCCTTTGATCTGAGTTGGGATGTTTAGTATATCTGAGGATGTGATACTTGAGGGTACAAACTGTTTAGCAAATGAGACAGAATGGCATTTTTACAAGGGTAGGTTGGAATTGGGAATGATCTTCGTGTGTGCTGAGAGGCACTTGGAACATCAAAGTGCTCTGAGTATTTCAACCACATGAATAGGCCACACTGAATGTAACTTTCAGATAAAGCACTTGCAGGCACACATGCTTCTCCTGAAACAGGCACGTTTGTGCCCCCTGGTTGGTGGCAGCACTTATGACACAAACACAGTTTGCAGCCATGCTGCACAATATAGATTACACACCACACCCCTACTGTTCACCTCTGAGTACCTTTGGGAAGGCAGGGAGATGTGAATGCAGGTGCCAGACCTGTACCTAAGGAGTCCTGTGGGTGCCTCCATCCCTTCTGTAACTAAAGGCACAGAGCACTATTGAGTCAGTGGCAATACTCGTGCTGACCTGAATGGCAGCAGCTGCTCTCAGACTCTTACATTGTGATGCACTTTCAGTTTTGATAACTGTTTTCTGACTTGTATTTCTCTTTTTCTTTTTTTAACATTGAGCTAACTGCTAGGATGTGCTGTCTTTGCAATGCATAGTTGCCCAGTAATTACAGATACCCTTTGAAAGGAAGCAGAAGAAGAATAAACTGTGGAATCCCAAATCAGATTAATGTCATGTGCATTTCTAGATTGCAATTAGTAACAGGATGACATGTTGTCATGGTAACATGTGAAGCTTAACTACAAGTTCCTAAAATAAAGCAATGACATGTGTAGGTTTCTATCCATTTGCATACTATCTGCATGAAAACATACATAATTTCTACAACACTAAGGCAATTAAACCCTACTTCTTCCTTCTGAATTAAGTGTTGAACTAAAATATCAGGCCTCTTTCCTAGTATTTATGCAAAATCTCCCACTATAAATTATAAATGTTGATAATGAAGCCATCCATTTTGTAACATCTTAAGCTTTCTGCCTTTTGGTTTCATTTTAGAACAGTAAGTGTAAGGAATGTAGAGTACTCTTCATTCTTTGTGGTTTGTACCACATCGATCTCCTTGAAATTCTACCACCTCCTCATAGGAAAATTGTCCAACCAATATTGGAAAAGTCTGCTTATTAATTACATTGATAGACCAGTGGATGTATTTCATGTGGTTGAGGATTGGGAAGTAAAACCCCAACTTTACCTCAAATCACTGGAAGAAAGCAGTAAACTTTTAATGTGATTGCTAGCTAAGACAGAGAGCCTAGCTATTATTTTCCAGTTGCCTTACGGTGAAAAGTGTTGTCTACTTGTTGGAGAGTCTGAGTTCTTTCACTAAGCAGAAGTTAACTTGTTTAATGTGCTGTCTATGGTAGAGTTGCCAGGACATGCTTTGTGTGTATTGCCGTTTCATGGTAAACCTTCAGAGAATGAAAAACTGGGTGCTTTGTTCTGATTGCTTTATATGCACAACATTGTTTTGGCCAAATTCTTTAGTCAAAATTAAGATGCTGCTAAGTTCCGTAAGTAAATGCAGTCTCCTTCTGTCACCCTAATTAGACAAGATGGGCAATGTTACATAGAAAATATGGTTTCTTTGGCAGTTCACTTATTTATGTGTACTTTACTGTATAGAGCATTGGAGAATATTGAAAATACAGCTTTCAGGTTGCTCCTTAAGCGACCTTTAAATCCCAAATTCTGTTCTTCACACCACTATGGTTGGCAACTGCTGCAAGTACAATGATTGACTCTGGCGTGATAATCACGTTATATTCAGAATAATGCAGTTGCTGGGAAATGTGTCACATACACAGCAGAGCTCCCAGGATAAGCCACCTGCTAAAGCATGGCTGATGTTTGTCCTTGTGGCCTTTTGAAAAGTGGAAACTCTGATTTTTGTGTTTCGTAAATCTACCTGTATTTCTCACTTGCAGATGAAGGTTTTTAATATTTTAATTTACTGTAGTTATGGGGTGGAGGGAGGGACATGTGCATGCTGGGTTTTGCCACTAATCCTTTGGAAATCCTTTAGTGCCTTAAGGAGGCAGAGGGGTAACAGGCCCTAGGATTACAGAAACTTGTTCAAACCTCTTTCCTACTTTAGAAGAATTCCTTTAAAATATATTGTGCCTTTGGCTCGAAATATATTTGCATTAGAAATCAGTAGCCATGGGATTATGGACAGGAATTTTTGCCCTTGTAGAAATGTTAGGAAAGAGAGTATACTATTTCTTGTATAAGATAGAATCTAAAAATATAGCTAACTTAAATTCTACCATTTGGGATCCATACTAGGAGAGTTGCAAGTTGCAGTTAAAGGCAGAAAGAAAAAAAGAGAAAGTTTAAATATACTGGATTAAATGCTTGTATCATTGAAGTGACTGGCAAATTTCCACAGGCTTTCTTGGGACCAAGATTTCATGCTTGCTTCTGCTTGGCTTAAGAAATTCTCAGATGTGGTAGATATGTGGGTATCATGTTCTCTTTAATGTTGTAGGAGAGGAAAAGAGAGATTAGTAGTTTTGGACACCTGCCTTGATTTGGAGTTGCTGGGGTCTGTGGTATAAATCTCTGTTCACTGTTGTTTCTCTGTGTAACGTTGACTCTTGCTTTGGGAATATGAATATGCAAATGTAAATTCCAATGTGAGGGGTTCCTGTGCAGTGTGCACTAACCGATGCCAAACAGCTACATTTCTCTGCTCTCTGAACTGTGTTTTTTTTCAAAAAGAGGGAAAATGTAACTAACAGATGAAAACCACTCCAGTGCCAAAAAAGCCTGCATGAGGCAATTCATATATCACTCACTGATGGTCCTAAGCAGCTCTTAGGAAAAGCTGAATAAGCTTTTAACTCATGAGTGAATTTTATCTTCTAGGAATTAAGAGCAATTTGTTGGTACAGAGCTAAATAAAAAAAAAAAAAAGGCCTGAAAATCAAACTGGAGGTGGTCTTCTGTTTTGCTCCCTGTGATGACAAGCAAGTTTTAAAGAATTTGTAAATAGTTAAAAGAAAATCATTATGTGGCTCGCAGTATGTAAGACAAGGCCCAGCATGGAACAGAATTTTATAGCTTATTTATAAATTACACTTCTGTCTTTGGTTTGGAACTTGGAAAAGGAAACCGTGTAAATTATATAAGGAGTGAAGACTTCCTGCACACATTTGTTGACTGAAACAAAAATATTTCCCCACCTCCTGAGGTATTTATGACTAATCTGGGATGAATAATGTACGGAGATCTTGCCTTTTGAGCTCTAGTGCTGTACAACTGTTTAACACTTCTGCACAGCCAACAGAGGAGTGGTAACCAGAAATCATGAAGAGCAGTTGTCAGGGCCACAAATTTGGATCCATTTGAAGAGATACCAAAGAATGCACAAAAGAGCTGGGATTTATGGTGTGATACTTATTAAGCAGGTGTAGCAATTAGACTGGGGAGGGAGGGGTGTTTGTAAATAAATGCAAAAAGTTTAAACTCTGACCCATGACCACCCTGTCACCGGTGTCACATTAGTTCCGGCTGTGTGAGAAACTTCAATAGTATAAAAGAGGCAAATCAGATTTTAACTGTTTCATTAAAACCTTTTGGATAACTCTTCAGCAAAGATTTCCACTCTAAGACATTTGCCATTGATATCAACTGTACATATGTATTAATACTCAGTGTAACTAGGAGGATACAGAATTGTAATGAAGTCACAAAGTCTACTTGATGATCACAGATTTGTAACTCTCACAAATTCTGTAAGATATGTTGACATTTTATCTTGTTAACAAGATGTATTTTTCTATGTTAGCTAAATGTATAATTTGTATAATTTTGTATATTAAATGTATGCATATTTTAAATTAAAAACATTATTATTTTATTATTTTAACTTTAAAATGGTGACAGAGTTCTGAAATACAGTTTTATATACAACTGTATCCATGGATAGCAACCCAGGAAGTCTCAGTTTTGAGGAAGAGGCCACCTGATCTTTTAACAGGGTAAGGAAATTGTTACACCTGAGCTCTTGCTCCTCTTGGTGGAGGAGCTGCCATTCAGCTTCTGCTGAGTGGAATTAATGTGAGTTGGCAGAACACTATGGGCTGTATCACTGCTCATGAAGTGGGTAACCTGAGCCATCCCCAGCTCGTAGCTGTGTTTTGGATTCACAGTTCCTATATGTCAGGAGACAGTTCAAATCACCAATCTGTAGGAGGACACTGCTGGCAGAGATACAGCAGTCCCACAGAGCAGACAAGGAGACTGACTCAGTGACTTGGCAGCTCCAGTCACTCCTCTGGAAGAAGAACTTGTGTCTCTCACATGCATTCCCTGTGCCTTCTTTGGGCTGATGATTCTGTTGTAAAATGCACAATAGCAAAAAATAGGTGCAAAATGTACATTGCACATTCTCTAAGGCCCTGCACCAGGGAAATGCTGTTCTAACTCATGATGTTCATGCTGTTGGAAGAAGAGCTCAGCTACAAACGAAGCCAAGGTATGTGACACCCTTCTTGTTGGGCTTTATCCAGCAAGACAAAGCAGTGTATTTCTCCAAAGTTGCATATTTGCTTTTAGGCAAACTCACGGGATGCCAGGGTATCAGGATGCAATTGAGTCTGCTTCTGTAGCACCTAAAACTGCAATTTGATCCCTTACTTAATGAAGGAACAGTATGCATCTGGTGACTGAGAACAGTTTTTAGTAAACTAAGGGCTATGGTATGAAAAACCCAAAACATTTAAAAGCAAAGACAGACTCTGATATTATTTTATGCTTATTTCTAACTAAAAAGTTTAATGCTGTTTTCTAAAGTGTTGATCTGACATGTTGTCTGAGTCTTGTGATCTTCTTATGTATCAGAATTAATATGAATCTCCCAACTTAATACTTTAAAAATAGCATTATTCTTTTTATTTATTTAAAAAACCCTGAGTGCTCTGGAAACCTGAACAGTGTTATCTAACTAGATCCCAAGTGTAAACAGAGTCCATCTTTCTTAGCTTTATGGATGATAAATAAAAGATGCTCTTCCTTTAGCAGATGTATTGCACTATGCAACATACCGGACCTACTATGGGACCTTCAGAAGTTTTTAGTCCATAAATTCAAGTTAATCTCTTTATTGCAAAGAAATAACTGATTAAATGAATATTTTTCCAATACTTGCAAAGACAGGCAAGTCACACATCACATTCCATGTACCACCTGCATATTTCACTAACTGACAGGGTTTGGTGTCCTGTGTAGGGAAAAAATTGACATTTTTTTCCCCCCAACATGATCAATAAATCTCAATGTTACCATCAGGGAAAAAAAAATCAGTATTTGCCCATACAAGAGAAGACTTTAAGGAAGCAATGGAACCATGTCCTATAAGCTATACTTATTTTTTTCACATGCACCAATGAAACCTCCATATGATATTAACATGTTAATGTGGAAATATGGTTTATTAAGTGAGCTGTAGAATCCTGGGCAATATATGCTCAGAAGCGTCAGTTCACTAAAATGAGTGTGCTGATAACCAATAATAAATGAAATTTTTACTAACTTACTAACTCCCCTCAAGTGAACAACACCTCTAAGTGTTGAATGCACACATGGCATTTAAGACAGCATGTCCTACTGGATTTTAAATGCAGAAAAAAAAGATGTTTTCCTTGGGTGTATTTTGGCATTGCTCAGGTATGTCACATCACTGCTTTTTCATATGGTTTGAGTCCATGGGTAGTTGTTAGTAGAAAGATGGTTATCTGGACTAATTTTTGATGAAATCCCAGGGACCTCTGTCTTTAACCTCCCACTTTTTCTGATTTGCAGTTAGTAAGTTGCAATTTTTCTCATGCTGGGACCACCAGGTGTGCCTGTGGACCAAAGACAACAGTGCAGCGTGGTTGGGCTTGTATTCAAGCATCACTTTGTCCATGAGCAGTAAACAGGCCTTGTGATTGATCCACTGCTTCAAATTTGCTTAGTCATGTAATCAATCTCAAACCAGTTTGTTATAATATATTATTTCAGAGCAACAGAAAATGTCCCTTTTGTAACTACTGGCGTAGTCAAAGCCTGTGACAACTGCAGAGACTGTCTGCATGTGCAGGAGAGGAGTGTCCAAGGACCTGTGAATTTGATGGATGATCTCAGGTGCCAAATCTCAGGATGATTGTAAGGCACGGCTGTAAAGATAGACTTTCTGAAGCGGGCTGTGCGGAGAGCTGAGGGGAGCACACTCTTCACTCCTCCTGCCTTTGGTTTTGGGAACTTGGATCCCTCACAGTGAAACGAAGCCCTCCCTGGTTTGTCTCCTTCTGCCGAGGCCAAGTCAGGCAAGCACCATGCCGGCCCGGGAGCCTCCCGGGGTGCTGAAGGGACAGCTCCGGGGGGCGAGCCGCGCTCCAGCCGCTCGGAGGGGGATCCGCGGGGACGCGCTCGGCTCCCCGCCCTGGCGGGGCTCGGCGGACACTCAGGGGCCGTGGGCCGCACAGCCGGGCCCGCCGAGCCGGCGCCCCATGCCCGGTGGTGGGGCTGGCGGCCCAGGCAGCGCTCGGCGCGATCACTTCCGTGTCAGGGCCGGGGGCCGCTGCCTGCAGCCCCCGCCTGCACCCCCTGCCCCCGCGGCGTGCCAGGGGTCGGCCGCGCTGTCCGCGCCACCGCAGCGGGGGAGAGGCGGCCGGGGGCGGCGGGGC